>JACEFZ010019363.1:247215-457215 GCA_014155875.1 Cepaea nemoralis
ATGATTAGCTGGAGGTACCGGCACCCATTCCTTGCGGGGTTGATACTGGTAAGACTGCAGACCTGTCTGACGACATCTTCCGCCCGACCCATCCATGATTAGCTGGAGGTACCGGCACCCATTCCTTGCCGGGGTTGATACTGGTAAGACTGCAGACCTGTCTGACGACATCTTCCGCCCGACCCATCCATGATTAGCTGGAGGTACCGGCACCCATTCCTTGCCGGGGTTGATACTGGTAAGACTGCAGACCTGTCTGACGACATCTTCCGCCCGACCCATCCATGATTAGCTGGAGGTACCGGCACCCATTCCTTGCCGGGGTTGATACTGGTAAGACTGCAGACCTGTCTGACGACATCTTCCGCCCGACCCATCCATGATTAGCTGGAGGTACCGGCACCCATTCCTTGCCGGGGTTGATACTGGTAAGACTGCAGACCTGTCTGACGACATCTTCCGCCCGACCCATCCATGATTAGCTGGAGGTACCGGCACCCATTCCTTGCCGGGGTTGATACTGGTAAGACTGCAGACCTGTCTGACGACATCTTCCGCCCGACCCATCCATGATTAGCTGGAGGTACCGGCACCCATTCCTTGCCGGGGTTGATACTGGTAAGACTGCAGACCTGTCTGACGACATCTTCCGCCCGACCCATCCATGATTAGCTGGAGGTACCGGCACCCATTCCTTGCCGGGGTTGATACTGGTAAGACTGCAGACCTGTCTGACGACATCTTCCGCCCGACCCATCCATGATTAGCTGGAGGTACCGGCACCCATTCCTTGCCGGGGTTGATACTGGTAAGACTGCAGACCTGTCTGACGACATCTTCCGCCCGACCCATCCATGATTAGCTGAGGTACCGACACCCATTCCTTGCCGGGGTTGATACTGGTAAGACTGCAGACCTGTCTGACGACATCTTCCGCCCGACCCATCCATGATTAGCTGGAGGTACCGGCACCCATTCCTTGCCGGGGTTGATACTGGTAAGACTGCAGACCTGTCTGACGACATCTTCCGCCCGACCCATCCATGATTAGCTGGAGGTACCGGCACCCATTCCTTGCCGGGGTTGATACTGGTAAGACTGCAGACCTGTCTGACGACATCTTCCGCCCGACCCATCCATGATTAGCTGGAGGTACCGGCACCCATTCCTTGCCGGGGTTGATACTGGTAAGACTGCAGACCTGTCTGACGACATCTTCCGCCCGACCCATCCATGATTAGCTGGAGGTACCGGCACCCATTCCTTGCCGGGGTTGATACTGGTAAGACTGCAGACCTGTCTGACGACATCTTCCGCCCGACCCATCCATGATTAGCTGGAGGTACCGGCACCCATTCCTTGCCGGGGTTGATACTGGTAAGACTGCAGACCTGTCTGACGACATCTTCCGCCCGACCCATCCATGATTAGCTGGAGGTACCGGCACCCATTCCTTGCCGGGTTGATACTGGTAAGACTGCAGACCTGTCTGACGACATCTTCCGCCCGACCCATCCATGATTAGCTGGAGGTACCGGCACCCATTCCTTGCCGGGGTTGATACTGGTAAGACTGCAGACCTGTCTGACGACATCTTCCGCCCGACCCATCCATGATTAGCTGGAGGTACCGGCACCCATTCCTTGCCGGGGTTGATACTGGTAAGACTGCAGACCTGTCTGACGACATCTTCCGCCCGACCCATCCATGATTAGCTGGAGGTACCGGCACCCATTCCTTGCCGGGTTGATACTGGTAAGACTGCAGACCTGTCTGACGACATCTTCCGCCCGACCCATCCATGATTAGCTGGAGGTACCGGCACCCATTCCTTGCCGGGGTTGATACTGGTAAGACTGCAGACCTGTCTGACGACATCTTCCGCCCGACCCATCCATGATTAGCTGGAGGTACCGGCACCCATTCCTTGCCGGGGTTGATACTGGTAAGACTGCAGACCTGTCTGACGACATCTTCCGCCCGACCCATCCATGATTAGCTGGAGGTACCGGCACCCATTCCTTGCCGGGGTTGATACTGGTAAGACTGCAGACCTGTCTGACGACATCTTCCGCCCGACCCATCCATGATTAGCTGGAGGTACCGGCACCCATTCCTTGCCGGGGTTGATACTGGTAAGACTGCAGACCTGTCTGACGACATCTTCCGCCCGACCCATCCATGATTAGCTGGAGGTACCGGCACCCATTCCTTGCCGGGGTTGATACTGGTAAGACTGCAGACCTGTCTGACGACATCTTCCGCCCGACCCATCCATGATTAGCTGGAGGTACCGGCACCCATTCCTTGCCGGGGTTGATACTGGTAAGACTGCAGACCTGTCTGACGACATCTTCCGCCCGACCCATCCATGATTAGCTGGAGGTACCGGCACCCATTCCTTGCCGGGGTTGATACTGGTAAGACTGCAGACCTGTCTGACGACATCTTCCGCCCGACCCATCCATGATTAGCTGGAGGTACCGGCACCCATTCCTTGCCGGGGTTGATACTGGTAAGACTGCAGACCTGTCTGACGACATCTTCCGCCCGACCCATCCATGATTAGCTGGAGGTACCGGCACCCATTCCTTGCCGGGGTTGATACTGGTAAGACTGCAGACCTGTCTGACGACATCTTCCGCCCGACCCATCCATGATTAGCTGGAGGTACCGGCACCCATTCCTTGCCGGGGTTGATACTGGTAAGACTGCAGACCTGTCTGACGACATCTTCCGCCCGACCCATCCATGATTAGCTGGAGGTACCGGCACCCATTCCTTGCCGGGGTTGATACTGGTAAGACTGCAGACCTGTCTGACGACATCTTCCGCCCGACCCATCCATGATTAGCTGGAGGTACCGGCACCCATTCCTTGCCGGGGTTGATACTGGTAAGACTGCAGACCTGTCTGACGACATCTTCCGCCCGACCCATCCATGATTAGCTGGAGGTACCGGCACCCATTCCTTGCCGGGGTTGATACTGGTAAGACTGCAGACCTGTCTGACGACATCTTCCGCCCGACCCATCCATGATTAGCTGGAGGTACCGGCACCCATTCCTTGCCGGGGTTGATACTGGTAAGACTGCAGACCTGTCTGACGACATCTTCCGCCCGACCCATCCATGATTAGCTGGAGGTACCGGCACCCATTCCTTGCCGGGGTTGATACTGGTAAGACTGCAGACCTGTCTGACGACATCTTCCGCCCGACCCATCCATGATTAGCTGGAGGTACCGGCACCCATTCCTTGCCGGGGTTGATACTGGTAAGACTGCAGACCTGTCTGACGACATCTTCCGCCCGACCCATCCATGATTAGCTGGAGGTACCGGCACCCATTCCTTGCCGGGGTTGATACTGGTAAGACTGCAGACCTGTCTGACGACATCTTCCGCCCGACCCATCCATGATTAGCTGGAGGTACCGGCACCCATTCCTTGCCGGGGTTGATACTGGTAAGACTGCAGACCTGTCTGACGACATCTTCCGCCCGACCCATCCATGATTAGCTGGAGGTACCGGCACCCATTCCTTGCCGGGGTTGATACTGGTAAGACTGCAGACCTGTCTGACGACATCTTCCGCCCGACCCATCCATGATTAGCTGGAGGTACCGGCACCCATTCCTTGCCGGGGTTGATACTGGTAAGACTGCAGACCTGTCTGACGACATCTTCCGCCCGACCCATCCATGATTAGCTGGAGGTACCGGCACCCATTCCTTGCCGGGGTTGATACTGGTAAGACTGCAGACCTGTCTGACGACATCTTCCGCCCGACCATCCATGATTAGCTGGAGGTACCGGCACCCATTCCTTGCCGGGGTTGATACTGGTAAGACTGCAGACCTGTCTGACGACATCTTCCGCCCGACCCATCCATGATTAGCTGGAGGTACCGGCACCCATTCCTTGCCGGGGTTGATACTGGTAAGACTGCAGACCTGTCTGACGACATCTTCCGCCCGACCCATCCATGATTAGCTGGAGGTACCGGCACCCATTCCTTGCCGGGGTTGATACTGGTAAGACTGCAGACCTGTCTGACGACATCTTCCGCCCGACCCATCCATGATTAGCTGGAGGTACCGGCACCCATTCCTTGCCGGGGTTGATACTGGTAAGACTGCAGACCTGTCTGACGACATCTTCCGCCCGACCCATCCATGATTAGCTGGAGGTACCGGCACCCATTCCTTGCCGGGGTTGATACTGGTAAGACTGCAGACCTGTCTGACGACATCTTCCGCCCGACCCATCCATGATTAGCTGGAGGTACCGGCACCCATTCCTTGCCGGGGTTGATACTGGTAAGACTGCAGACCTGTCTGACGACATCTTCCGCCCGACCCATCCATGATTAGCTGGAGGTACCGGCACCCATTCCTTGCCGGGGTTGATACTGGTAAGACTGCAGACCTGTCTGACGACATCTTCCGCCCGACCCATCCATGATTAGCTGGAGGTACCGGCACCCATTCCTTGCCGGGGTTGATACTGGTAAGACTGCAGACCTGTCTGACGACATCTTCCACCCGACCCATCCATGATTAGCTGGATGTACCGGCACATTCCTTGCCGGGTTGATACTGGTAGACTGCAGACCTGTCTGACGACATCTTCCACCCACCCATCCATGATTAGCTGGAGGTACCGGCACCCATTCCTTGCCGGGGTTGATACTGTTAAGACTGCAGACTGTCTGACGACATCTTCCACCCGACCCATCCATGGATTAGCTGGAGGTACCGGCACCCCATTCCTTGCCGGGGTTGATACTGGTAAGACTGCAGACCTGTCTGACGACATCTTCCGCCCGACCCATCCATGATTAGCTGGAGGTACCGGCACCCATTCCTTGCCGGGGTTGATACTGGTAAGACTGCAGACCTGTCTGACGACATCTTCCGCCCGACCCATCCATGATTAGCTGGAGGTACCGGCACCCATTCCTTGCCGGGGTTGAATACTGGTAAGACTGCAAGACCTGTCTGACGACATCTTCCAGCCCGACCCATCCATGATTAGCTGGAGGTACCGGCACCCATTCCCTGTCTCTTATACACATCTTTCCTTGCCGGGGTTGATACTGGTAAGACTGCAGACCTGTCTGACGACATCTTCCGCCCGACCCATCCATGATTAGCTGGAGGTACCGGCACCCATTCCTTGGCCGGGGTTGATACTGGTAAGACTGCAGACCTGGCTGACGACATCTTCCACCCGACCCATCCATGATTAGCTGGAAGTACCGGCACCCATTCCTTGCCGGGGTTGATACTGGTAAGACTGCAGACCTGTCTGACGACATCTTCCGCCCGACCCATCCATGATTAGCTGGAGGTACCGGCACCCATTCCTTGCCGGGGTTGATACTGGTAAGACTGCAGACCTGTCTGACGACATCTTCCAGCCCGACCCATCCATGATTAGCTGGAGGTACCGGCACCCATTCCTTGCCGGGTTGATACTGGTAAGGACTGCAGACCTGTCTGACGACATCTTCCCCCGACCCATCCATGATTAGCTTGAGGTACCGGCACCCATTCCTTGCCGGGGTTGATACTGGTAAGACTGCAGACCTGTCTGACGACATCTTCCCGCCGACCAGTCCATGATTAGCTGGAGGTACCGGCACCCATTCCTTGCCGGGGTTGATACTGGTAAGACTGCAGACCTGTCTGACGACATCTTCCGCCCGACCATCCATGATTAGCTGGAAGTACCGGCACCCATTCCTTCCGGGGTTGATACTGGTAAGACTGCAGACCTGTCTGAACGACATCTTCACCCGACCCATCCATGATTAGCTGGAGGTACCGCAACCCATTCCTTGCCGGGGTTGATACGGGTAAGACTGCAGACCTGTCTGACGACATCTTCCGCCCGACCCATCCATGATTAGCTGGAGGTACCGGCACCCATTCCTTGCCGGGGTTGATACTGGGTAAGACTGCAGACCTGTCTGACGACATCTTCCACCGACCCATCCATGATTAGCTGGAGGGTACCGGCACCCATTCCTTGCCGGGTTGATACTGGTAAGACTGCAGACCTGTCTGACGACATCTTCCACCCGACCCATCCATGATAGCTGGAGGTACCGGCACCCATTCCTTGCCGGGGTTGAATACGGTTAAGACTGCAGAACCTGTCTGACGACATCTTCCGCCGACCCCATCCATGATTAGCTGGAGGTACAGGCACCATTGCCTGCCGGGGTTGATACTGGTAAGCACTGCAGACCTGTCCTGCGACATCTTCCGCCCGAACCCATCCATTATTAGCTGGAGGTACCCGGCACCCATTCCTTGCCGGGGTTGATACTGGTAGCTGCCGACACTGTCTGACTCCATCCTCCGCCCGACCCATCCATGGATTAGCGGGAGGTACCGCACCCATTCCTTGCCGGGGTTGATACTGGTAAGACTGCAGACCTGTCTGACGCATCTTCCGCCCGACCCATACCATGTTAGCTGGATGTAACGGCCCCATATCCTTGCCGGGTTCATACTGGAGACTGCGACTCTGTCCTGACGACATCTTTCGACCGACCATACCGATGATTAGATGAGTACCGGCACCCATTCCTTGCCGGGTTTGATACTGGTAACGACTGCAGCCCTGTGCTGACGACATCTTCCGCCCCCGACCCATCCATGATTAGCTGGAGGTACCGGCACCCATTCCTTGCCGGGGTTGATACTGGTAAGACTGCAGACTTGTCTGACGACATCTTCCCGCCCGACCCATCCATGATAGCTGGAGGGTACCGGCACCCATTCCTTGCCGGGGTTGATACTGGTAAGACTGCAGACCTGTCTGACGACATCTTCCGCCCGACCCATCCATGATTAGCTGGAGGTACCGGCACCCATTCCTTGCCGGGGTTGATACTGGTAAGACTGCAGACCTGTCTGACGACATCTTCCACCCGACCCATCCATGATTAGCTGGAGGTACCGGCACCCATTCCTTGCCGGGTTTGATACTGGTAAGACTGCAGACCTGTTCTGACGAATCTTCCGCCGACCCATCCATGATTAGCTGGAGGTACCGGCACCCATTCCTTGCCGGGGTTGATACTGGTAAGACTGCAGACCTGTCTGACGACATCTTCCGACCCGACCCATCCATGATAAGCTGGAGGTACCGGCACCCATTCCTTGCCGGGGTTGATACTGGTAAGACTGCAGACCTGTCTGACGACATCTTCCGCCCGACCCATCCATGATTAGCTGGAGGTACCGGCACCCATTCCTTGCCGGGGTTGATACTGGTAAGACTGCAGACCTGTCTGACGACATCTTCCACCGACCCATCCATGATTAGCTGGAGGTACCGGCACCCATTCCTTGCCGGGGTTGATACTGGTAAGACTGCAGACCTGTCTGACGACATCTTCCACCGACCCCATCCATGATTAGCGGAGGTACCGGCACCCATTCCTGCCGGGGTTGATACTGGTAAGACTGCAGACCTGTCTGACGACATCTTCCACCCGACCCATCCATGATTAGCTGGAGGTACCGGCACCATTCCTTGCCGGGGTTGATACTGGTAAGACTGCAGACCTGTCTGACGACATCTTCGCCCCGAACCCATCCATGATTAGCTGGATGGTACCGGCACCCATTCTCCTTGCCGGGGTTGATACTGGTAAGACTGCAGACCTGTCTGACGACATCTTCCCCCGACCCATCCATGATTAGCTGGAGGTACCGGCACCCATTCCTTGCCGGGGTTGATACTGGTAAGACTGCAGACCTGTCTGACGACATCTTCCACCCGACCCATCCATGATTAGCTGGAGGTACCGGCACCCATTCCTTGCCGGGGGTTGATACTGGTAAGACTGCAGACATGTCTGACGAACATCTTCCGCCGACCCATCCATGATTAGCTGGAGGTACCGGCACCCATTCCTTGCCGGGGTTGATACTGGTAAGACTGCAGACCTGTCTGACGACATCTTCCACCCGACCCATCCATGATTAGCTGGAGGTACCGGCACCCATTCCTTGCCGGGTTGATACTGGTAAGACTGCAGACCTGTCTGACGACATCTTCCACCCGACCCATCCATGATTAGCTGGAGGTACCGGCACCCATTCCTTGCCGGGTTGATACTGGTAAGACTGCAGGACCTGTCTGACGACATCTTCCGCCCGACCCATCCATGATTAGCTGGAGGTACCGGCAGCCATTCCTTGCCGGGGTTGATACTGGTAAGACTGCAGACCTGTCTGACGACATCTTCCGCCCGACCCATCCATGAATAGCTGGAGGTACCGGCATCCATTCCTTGCCGGGGTTGATACTGGTAAGACTGCAGACCTGTCTGACGACATCTTCCGCCCGACCCATCCATGATTAGCTGGAGGTACCGGCACCCATTCCTTTGCCGGGGTTGATACTGGTAAGACTGCAGACCTGTCTGACGACATCTTCCGCCGAACCCATCCATGATTAGCTGGAGGTACCGGCACCCATTCCTTGCCGGGGTTGATACTGGTAAGACTGCAGACCTGTCTGACGACATCTTCCGCCCGACCCATCCATGATTAGCTGGAGGTACCGGCACCCATTCCTTGCCGGGGTTGATACTGGTAAGACTGCAGACCTGTCTGACGACATCTTCCCGCCCGACCCATCCATGATTAGCTGGAGGTACCGGCACCCATTCCTTGCCGGGGTTTGATACTGGTAAGACTGCAACCTGTCTGACGACATCTTCCACCCACGACCCATCCATGATTTAGCTGGAGGTACCGGCACCCATTCTTGCCGGGTTGATACTGGTAAGACTGCAGCCTGTCTGACGACATCTTCCGCCCGACCCATCCATGATTAGCTGGAGGTACCGGCAGACCCATTCCTTGCCGGGGTTGATACTGTAAGACTGCGACCTGTCTGACGACATCTTCCGCCCGACCCATCCATGATTAGCTGGAGGTACCGGCACCCATTCCTTGCCGGGGTTGATACTGGTAAGACTGCAGACCTGTCTGACGACATCTTCCACCCGACCCATCCATGATTAGCTGGAGGTACCGGCACCCATTCCTTGCCGGGGTTGATACTGGTAAGACTGCAGACCTGTCTGACGACATCTTCCGCCCGACCCATCCATGATTAGCTGGAGGTACCGGCACCCATTCCTTGCCGGGGTTGATACTGGTAAGACTGCAGACCTGTCTGACGACATCTTCCACCCGACCCATCCATGATTAGCTGGAGGTACCGGCACCCATTCCTTGCCGGGGTTGATACTGGTAAGACTGCAGACCTGTCTGACGACATCTTCCACCCGACCCATCCATGATTAGCTGGAGGTACCGGCACCCATTCCTTGCCGGGGTTGATACTGGTAAGACTGCAGACCTGTCTGACGACATCTTCCGCCCGACCCATCCATGATTAGCTGGAGGTACCGGCACCCATTCCTTGCCGGGGTTGATACTGGTAAGACTGCAGACCTGTCTGACGACATCTTCCGCCCGACCCATCCATGATTAGCTGGAGGTACCGGCACCCATTCCTTGCCGGGGTTGATACTGGTAAGACTGCAGACCTGTCTGACGACATCTTCCGCCCGACCCATCCATGATTAGCTGGAGGTACCGGCACCCATTCCTTGCCGGGGTTGATACTGGTAAGACTGCAGACCTGTCTGACGACATCTTCCGCCCGACCCATCCATGATTAGCTGGAGGTACCGGCACCCATTCCTTGCCGGGGTTGATACTGGTAAGACTGCAGACCTGTCTGACGACATCTTCCAGCCCGACCCATCCATGATTAGCTGGAGGTACCGGCACCCATTCCTTGCCGGGTTGATACTGGTAAGACTGCAGACCTGTCTGACGACATCTTCCACCCGACCCATCCATGATTAGCTGGAGGTACCGGCACCCATTCCTTGCCGGGGTTGATACTGGTAAGACTGCAGACCTGTCTGACGACATCTTCCGCCCGACCCATCCATGATTAGCTGGAGGTACCGGCACCCATTCCTTGCCGGGGTTGATACTGGTAAGACTGCAGACCTGTCTGACGACATCTTCCAGCCCGACCCATCCATGATTAGCTGGAGGTACCGGCACCCATTCCTTGCCGGGTTGATACTGGTAAGACTGCAGACCTGTCTGACGACATCTTCCACCCGACCCATCCATGATTAGCTGGAGGTACCGGCACCCATTCCTTGCCGGGGTTGATACTGGTAAGACTGCAGACCTGTCTGACGACATCTTCCACCCGACCCATCCATGATTAGCTGGAGGTACCGGCACCCATTCCTTGCCGGGGTTGATACTGGTAAGACTGCAGACCTGTCTGACGACATCTTCCACCCGACCCATCCATGATTAGCTGGAGGTACCGGCACCCATTCCTTGCCGGGGTTGATACTGGTAAGACTGCAGACCTGTCTGACGACATCTTCCGCCCGACCCATCCATGATTAGCTGGATGTACCGGCACCCATTCCTTGCCGGGGTTGATACTGGTAAGACTGCAGACCTGTCTGACGACATCTTCCGCCCGACCCATCCATGATTAGCTGGAGGTACCGGCACCCATTCCTTGCCGGGGTTGATACTGGTAAGACTGCAGACCTGTCTGACGACATCTTCCACCCGACCCATCCATGATTAGCTGGAGGTACCGGCACCCATTCCTTGCCGGGGTTGATACTGGTAAGACTGCAGACCTGTCTGACGACATCTTCCGCCCGACCATCCATGATTAGCTGGAGGTACCGGCACCCATTCCTTGCCGGGGTTGATACTGGTAAGACTGCAGACCTGTCTGACGACATCTTCCACCCGACCCATCCATGATTAGCTGGAGGTACCGGCACCCATTCCTTGCCGGGGTTGATACTGGTAAGACTGCAGACCTGTCTGACGACATCTTCCACCCGACCCATCCATGATTAGCTGGAGGTACCGGCACCCATTCCTTGCCGGGGTTGATACTGGTAAGACTGCAGACCTGTCTGACGACATCTTCCGCCCGACCCATCCATGATTAGCTGGAGGTACCGGCAGCCATTCCTTGCCGGGGTTGATACTGGTAAGACTGCAGACCTGTCTGACGACATCTTCCGCCCGACCCATCCATGATTAGCTGGAGGTACCGGCACCCATTCCTTGCCGGGGTTGATACTGGTAAGACTGCAGACCTGTCTGACGACATCTTCCACCCGACCCATCCATGATTAGCTGGAGGTACCGGCACCCATTCCTTGCCGGGGTTGATACTGGTAAGACTGCAGACCTGTCTGACGACATCTTCCGCCCGACCCATCCATGATTAGCTGGAGGTACCGGCACCCATTCCTTGCCGGGGTTGATACTGGTAAGACTGCAGACCTGTCTGACGACATCTTCCACCCGACCCATCCATGATTAGCTGGAGGTACCGGCACCCATTCCTTGCCGGGGTTGATACTGGTAAGACTGCAGACCTGTCTGACGACATCTTCCAGCCCGACCCATCCATGATTAGCTGGAGGTACCGGCACCCATTCCTTGCCGGGGTTGATACTGGTAAGACTGCAGACCTGTCTGACGACATCTTCCACCCGACCCATCCATGATTAGCTGGAGGTACCGGCACCATTCCTTGCCGGGGTTGATACTGGTAAGACTGCAGACCTGTCTGACGACATCTTCCGCCCGACCCATCCATGATTAGCTGGAGGTACCGGCACCCATTCCTTGCCGGGGTTGATACTGGTAAGACTGCAGACCTGTCTGACGACATCTTCCACCCGACCCATCCATGATTAGCTGGAGGTACCGGCACCCATTCCTTGCCGGGGTTGATACTGGTAAGACTGGCAGACCTGTCTGAACGACATCTTCCGCCCGACCCATCCATGATTAGCTGGAGGTACCGGCACCCATTCCTTGCCGGGGTTGATACTGGTAAGACTGCAGACCTGTCTGACGACATCTTCCACCCGACCCATCCATGATTAGCTGGAGGTACCGGCACCCATTCCTTGCCGGGGTTGATACTGGTAAGACTGCAGACCTGTCTGACGACATCTTCCACCCGACCCATCCATGATTAGCTGGAGGTACCGGCACCCATTCCTTGCCGGGGTTGATACTGGTAAGACTGCAGACCTGTCTGACGACATCTTCCGCCCGACCCATCCATGATTAGCTGGAGGTACCGGCACCCATTCCTTGCCGGGGTTGATACTGGTAAGACTGCAGACCTGTCTGACGACATCTTCCGCCCGACCCATCCATGATTAGCTGGAGGTACCGGCACCCATTCCTTGCCGGGGTTGATACTGGTAAGACTGCAGACCTGTCTGACGACATCTTCCGCCCGACCCATCCATGATTAGCTGGAGGTACCGGCACCCATTCCTTGCCGGGGTTGATACTGGTAAGACTGCAGACCGGTCTGGCGACATCTTCCGCCCGACCCATCCATGATTAGCTGGAGGTACCGGCACCCATTCCTTGCCGGGTTGATACTGGTAAGACTGCAGACCTGTCTGACGACATCTTCCGCCCGACCCATCCATGATTAGCTGGAGGTACCGGCACCCATTCCTTGCCGGGGTTGATACTGGTAAGACTGCAGACCTGTCTGACGACATCTTCCGCCGACCCATCCATGATTAGCTGGAGGTACCGGCACCCATTCCTTGCCGGGGTTGATACTGGTAAGACTGCAGACCTGTCTGACGACATCTTCCCCCCGACCCATCCATGATTAGCTGGAGGTACCGGCACCCATTCCTTGCCGGGGTTGATACTGGTAAGACTGCAGACCTGTCTGACGACATCTTCCACCCGACCCATCCATGATTAGCTGGAGGTACCGGCACCCATTCCTTGCCGGGGTTGATACTGGTAAGACTGCAGACCTGTCTGACGACATCTTCCACCGACCCATCCATGATTAGCTGGAGGTACCGGCACCCATTCCTTGCCGGGGTTGATACTGGTAAGACTGCAGACCTGTCTGACGACATCTTCCGCCCGACCCATCCATGATTAGCTGGAGGTACCGGCACCCATTCCTTGCCGGGGTTGATACTGGTAAGACTGCAGACCTGTCTGACGACATCTTCCAGCCCGACCCATCCATGATTAGCTGGAGGTACCGGCACCCATTCCTTGCCGGGGTTGATACTGGTAAGACTGCAGACCTGTCTGACGACATCTTCCACCCGACCCATCCATGATTAGCTGGAGGTACCGGCACCCATTCCTTGCCGGGGTTGATACTGGTAAGACTGCAGACCTGTCTGACGACATCTTCCAGCCCGACCCATCCATGATTAGCTGGAGGTACCGGCACCCATTCCTTGCCGGGGTTGATACTGGTAAGACTGCAGACCTGTCTGACGACATCTTCCGCCCGACCCATCCATGATTAGCTGGAGGTACCGGCACCCATTCCTTGCCGGGTTGATACTGGTAAGACTGCAGACCTGTCTGACGACATCTTCCGCCCGACCCATCCATGATTAGCTGGAGGTACCGGCACCCATTCCTTGCCGGGGTTGATACTGGTAAGACTGCAGACCTGTCTGACGACATCTTCCGCCCGACCCATCCATGATTAGCTGGAGGTACCGGCACCCATTCCTTGCCGGGGTTGATACTGGTAAGACTGCAGACCTGTCTGACGACATCTTCCGCCCGACCCATCCATGATTAGCTGGAGGTACCGGCACCCATTCCTTGCCGGGGTTGATACTGGTAAGACTGCAGACCTGTCTGACGACATCTTCCGCCCGACCCATCCATGATTAGCTGGAGGTACCTGCAACCCATTCCTTGCCGGGGTTGATACTGGTAAGACTGCAGACCTGTCTGACGACATCTTCCGCCCGACCATCCATGATTAGCTGGAGGTACCGGCACCCATTCCTTGCCGGGTTGATACTGGTAAGACTGCAGACCTGTCTGACGACATCTTCCACCCGACCCATCCATGATTAGCTGGAGGTACCGGCACCCATTCCTTGCCGGGGTTGATACTGGTAAGACTGCAGACCTGTCTGACGACATCTTCCACCCGACCCATCCATGATTAGCTGGAGGTACCGGCACCCATTCCTTGCCGGGGTTGATACTGGTAAGACTGCAGACCTGTCTGACGACATCTTCCGCCCGACCCATCCATGATTAGCTGGAGGTACCGGCACCCATTCCTTGCCGGGGTTGATACTGGTAAGACTGCAGACCTGTCTGACGACATCTTCCGCCCGACCCATCCATGATTAGCTGGAGGTACCGGCACCCATTCCTTGCCGGGGTTGATACTGGTAAGACTGCAGACCTGTCTGACGACATCTTCCGCCCGACCCATCCATGATTAGCTGGAGGTACCGGCACCCATTCCTTGCCGGGGTTGATACTGGTAAGACTGCAGACCTGTCTGACGACATCTTCCGCCCGACCCATCCATGATTAGCTGGAGGTACCGGCACCCATTCCTTGCCGGGGTTGATACTGGTAAGACTGCAGACCTGTCTGACGACATCTTCCGCCCGACCCATCCATGATTAGCTGGAGGTACCGGCACCCATTCCTTGCCGGGGTTGATACTGGTAAGACTGCAGACCTGTCTGACGACATCTTCCACCCGACCCATCCATGATTAGCTGGAGGTACCGGCACCCATTCCTTGCCGGGGTTGATACTGGTAAGACTGCAGACCTGTCTGACGACATCTTCCACCCGACCCATCCATGATTAGCTGGAGGTACCGGCACCCATTCCTTGCCGGGGTTGATACTGGTAAGACTGCAGACCTGTCTGACGACATCTTCCGCCCGACCCATCCATGATTAGCTGGAGGGTACCGGCACGCCATTCCTTGCCGGGGTTGATACTGGTAAGGACTGCAGACCTGTCTGACGACATCTTCCGCCCGACCCATCCATGATTAGCTGGAGGTACCGGCACCCATTCCTTGCCGGGGTTGATACTGGTAAGACTGCAGACCTGTCTGACGACATCTTCCGCCCGACCCATCCATGATTAGCTGGAGGTACCGGCACCCATTCCTTGCCGGGGTTGATACTGGTAAGACTGCAGACCTGTCTGACGACATCTTCCGCCCGACCCATCCATGATTAGCTGGAGGTACCGGCACCCATTCCTTGCCGGGGTTGATACTGGTAAGACTGCAGACCTGTCTGACGACATCTTCCGCCCGACCCATCCATGATTAGCTGGAGGTACCGGCACCCATTCCTTGCCGGGGTTGATACTGGTAAGACTGCAGACCTGTCTGACGACATCTTCCGCCCGACCCATCCATGATTAGCTGGAGGTACCGGCACCCATTCCTTGCCGGGGTTGATACTGGTAAGACTGCAGACCTGTCTGACGACATCTTCCGCCCGACCCATCCATGATTAGCTGGAGGTACCGGCACCCATTCCTTGCCGGGGTTGATACTGGTAAGACTGCAGACCTGTCTGACGACATCTTCCGCCCGACCCATCCATGATTAGCTGGAGGTACCGGCACCCATTCCTTGCCGGGGTTGATACTGGTAAGACTGCAGACCTGTCTGACGACATCTTCCGCCCGACCCATCCATGATTAGCTGGAGGTACCGGCACCCATTCCTTGCCGGGGTTGATACTGGTAAGACTGCAGACCTGTCTGACGACATCTTCCACCCGACCCATCCATGATTAGCTGGAGGTACCGGCACCCATTCCTTGCCGGGGTTGATACTGGTAAGACTGCAGACCTGTCTGACGACATCTTCCGCCCGACCCATCCATGATTAGCTGGAGGTACCGGCACCCATTCCTTGCCGGGGTTGATACTGGTAAGACTGCAGACCTGTCTGACGACATCTTCCACCCGACCCATCCATGATTAGCTGGAGGTACCGGCACCCATTCCTTGCCGGGGTTGATACTGGTAAGACTGCAGACCTGTCTGACGACATCTTCCGCCCGACCCATCCATGATTAGCTGGAGGTACCGGCACCCATTCCTTGCCGGGGTTGATACTGGTAAGACTGCAGACCTGTCTGACGACATCTTCCGCCCGACCCATCCATGATTAGCTGGAGGTACCGGCACCCATTCCTTGCCGGGGTTGATACTGGTAAGACTGCAGACCTGTCTGACGACATCTTCCGCCCGACCCATCCATGATTAGCTGGAGGTACCGGCACCCATTCCTTGCCGGGGTTGATACTGGTAAGACTGCAGACCTGTCTGACGACATCTTCCACCCGACCCATCCATGATTAGCTGGAGGTACCGGCATCCCATTCCTTGCCGGGGTTGATACTGGTAAGACTGCAGACCTGTCTGACGACATCTTCCACCCGACCCATCCATGATTAGCTGGAGGTACCGGCACCCATTCCTTGCCGGGGTTGATACTGGTAAGACTGCAGACCTGTCTGACGACATCTTCCCGCCCGACCCATCCATGATTAGCTGGAGGTACCGGCACCCATTCCTTGCCGGGGTTGATACTGGTAAGACTGCAGACCTGTCTGACGACATCTTCCGCCCGACCCATCCATGATTAGCTGGAGGTACCGGCACCCATTCCTTGCCGGGGTTGATACTGGTAAGACTGCAGACCTGTCTGACGACATCTTCCACCCGACCCATCCATGATTAGCTGGAGGTACCGGCACCCATTCCTTGCCGGGGTTGATACTGGTAAGACTGCAGACCTGTCTGACGACATCTTCCGCCCGACCCATCCATGATTAGCTGGAGGTACCGGCACCCATTCCTTGCCGGGGTTGATACTGGTAAGACTGCAGACCTGTCTGACGACATCTTCCACCCGACCCATCCATGATTAGCTGGAGGTACCGGCACCCATTCCTTGCCGGGGTATATACTGGTAAGACTGCAGACCTGTCTGACGACATCTTCCACCCGACCCATCCATGATTAGCTGGAGGTACCGGCACCCATTCCTTGCCGGGGTTGATACTGGTAAGACTGCAGACCTGTCTGACGACATCTTCCGCCCGACCCATCCATGATTAGCTGGAGGTACCGGCAGCCATTCCTTGCCGGGGTTGATACTGGTAAGACTGCAGACCTGTCTGACGACATCTTCCGCCGACCCATCCATGATTAGCTGGAGGTACCGGCACCCATTCCTTGCCGGGGTTGATACTGGTAAGACTGCAGACCTGTCTGACGACATCTTCCGCCCGACCCATCCATGATTAGCTGGAGGTACCGGCACCCATTCCTTGCCGGGGTTGATACTGGTAAGACTGCAGACCTGTCTGACGACATCTTCCACCCGACCCATCCATGATTAGCTGGAGGTACCGGCACCCATTCCTTGCCGGGGTTGATACTGGTAAGACTGCAGACCTGTCTGACGACATCTTCCGCCCGACCCATCCATGATTAGCTGTAGGTACCGGCACCTATTCCTTGCCGGGGTTGATACTGGTAAGACTGCAGACCTGTCTGACGACATCTTCCGCCCGACCCATCCATGATTAGCTGTAGGTACCGGCACCCATTCCTTGCCGGGGTTGATACTGGTAAGACTGCAGACCTGTCTGACGACATCTTCCACCCGACCCATCCATGATTAGCTGGAGGTACCGGCACCCATTCCTTGCCGGGGTTCATACTGGTAAGACTGCAGACCTGTCTGACGACATCTTCCACCCGACCCATCCATGATTAGCTGGAGGTACCGGCACCCATTCCTTGCCGGGGTTGATACTGGTAAGACTGCAGACCTGTCTGACGACATCTTCCGCCCGACCCATCCATGATTAGCTGGAGGTACCGGCACCCATTCCTTGCCGGGGTTGATACTGGTAAGACGACTGCAGACCTGTCTGACGACATCTTCCGCCCGACCCATCCATGATTAGCTGGAGGTACCGGCACCCATTCCTTGCCGGGGTTGATACTGGTAAGACTGCAGACCTGTCTGACGACATCTTCCGCCCGACCCATCCATGATTAGCTGGAGGTACCGGCACCCATTCCTTGCCGGGGTTGATACTGGTAAGACTGCAGACCTGTCTGACGACATCTTCCGCCCGACCCATCCATGATTAGCTGGAGGTACCGGCACCCATTCCTTGCCGGGGTTGATACTGGTAAGACTGCAGACCTGTCTGACGACATCTTCCGCCCGACCCATCCATGATTAGCTGGAGGTACCGGCACCCATTCCTTGCCGGGGTTGATACTGGTAAGACTGCAGACCTGTCTGACGACATCTTCCACCCGACCCATCCATGATTAGCTGGAGGTACCGGCACCCATTCCTTGCCGGGGTTGATACTGGTAAGACTGCAGACCTGTCTGACGACATCTTCCGCCCGACCCATCCATGATTAGCTGGAGGTACCGGCACCCATTCCTTGCCGGGGTTGATACTGGTAAGACTGCAGACCTGTCTGACGACATCTTCCACCCGACCCATCCATGATTAGCTGGAGGTACCGGCACCCATTCCTTGCCGGGGTTGATACTGGTAAGACTGCAGACCTGTCTGACGACATCTTCCGCCCGACCCATCCATGATTAGCTGGAGGTACCGGCACCCATTCCTTGCCGGGGTTGATACTGGTAAGACTGCAGACCTGTCTGACGACATCTTCCACCCGACCCATCCATGATTAGCTGGAGGTACCGGCACCCATTCCTTGCCGGGGTTGATACTGGTAAGACTGCAGACCTGTCTGACGACATCTTCCGCCCGACCCATCCATGATTAGCTGGAGGTACCGGCACCCATTCTTTGCCGGGGTTGATACTGGTAAGACTGCAGACCTGTCTGACAACATCTTCCGCCCGACCCATCCATGATTAGCTGGAGGTACCGGCACCCATTCCTTGCCGGGGTTGATACTGGTAAGACTGCAGACCTGTCTGACGACATCTTCCGCCCGACCCATCCATGACAGCACTACTATATATACTGACGCCGAGAAAATTGGGAAAAAATTGTGGGAACGGATTTGCCCCGTGTTTGTCATGAGGTAGAGAGTGAATGGCTGCTGGAATGGATTTGCCCCGTGTTTGTCATGAGGTGGAGAGTGAATGGCTGCTGGAATGGATTTGCCCCGTGTTTGTCATGAGGTGGAGAGTGAATGGCTGCTGGAATGGATTTGCCCCGTGTTTGTCATGAGGTGGAGAGTGAATGGCTGCTGGAATGGATTTGCCCCCGTGTTTGTCATGAGGTGGAGAGTGAATGGCTGCTGGAATGGATTTGCCCCGTGTTTGTCATGAGGTAGAGAGTGAATGGCTGCTGGAATGGATTTGCCCCGTGTTTGTCATGAGGTGGAGAGTGAATGGCTGCTGGAATGGATTTGCCCCGTGTTTGTCATGAGGTAGAGAGTGAATGGCTGCTGGAATGGATTTGCCCCGTGTTTGTCATGAGGTAGAGAGTGAATGGCTGCTGGAATGGAAAGTGAATGGCTGCTGGAATGGAAAGTGAATGGCTGCTGGAATGGAAAGTGCATGATTCAACCCACATGATGATTCATCCGTTGAGACAAAACACCCAGTGCATGTGCTTGAAATGCCACGACTATCTAAAAATTACTGCCAACAATCCATTGGTATGTTGGAGACTGAAATTAGCTGGTGAACCATTGCCAAAAGGATGAATTGCCACCAGACCTCTATTGTACGTCTCAATAAATGTTATGTAACCACTGGCAGTGCCTGGGATAGAGTTCGGAGTGGCCAACCACGAATGATCACCCCTATACAAGATCGTCATACTGTGCAGGGTCACCTAAGGAATCGTTTTCTCCCTGCAAGTCAAACAGCAACAGCAATAGTGGGTAGACGTGGGGATGTCTCTCTATATCAGTAATAGGCTCAGAGATACGGGCCTTACTGCAAGACGAGCTTATGTTGGGCCAAACTTGACTCACAGGCTTCGTCAGTAGCGCCAGCAATGGGCAGAGCAACATGTCAGATTGACTAGACTGCAGTGGAGTGTTTTCCTATTCACAGACGAGAGCAGAATCAACCTATCCGTTGCTGGTGGAAGTGCTCGGATTTTTGCAGTTTGCTGTGTTCGTTAGCACAACCGATTTGGCGGCGATAACAACATTCAGATTTGGGGAGGATTCAGTTTTTCACTATCACTGGCCTCTTCACGTGTTCACGTTATTGCCGTGACATATCGAGATGAGGTTCTGGATGCATTGATTGCTCCTACGTCCACAAATTATCCAGACTTGCAGCTTCTCCAGCAGAACAACGCACGTGTGCACACCGCATACATTACGCTGCAATATCTGGAGCAGCAGAACATTGTGGTGATTGACTGTCCTGCTCTATCATCAGACAAGTCCCCTATAAACAATATAAAATGACACGAAGTAGTGCAGCTTTACATAACAGAGTTACGACACATACAGAACGTTGTGGCGGTTAGCCTTCATCAGCAAACAAACACATTCACAAACACAACATACAGTCAAGGAGAACTCCTGTGACTACATTAGAAGGTGATGACAGGACGAGAGGAACAAATGCATGGAAAAATGGAAGCAATGAAGAGAAAATGAGAATTGACAAAATGTTAATTGAAAAGAATGTCAGTCGAAGAAAATGTTTAATAGAAAAACTGTTTATAGAGGAAAAAAAACTGTATACTCATCTCACGTACGGACCTGTGAATGACTACGGAAATCTCGGGTGTATTTGTATAACGGTGCTGGATGTTACGGTACAGTGAGCACATAGAAAGAAGGGGGCGGGGTAGGAGGCGTGTAAAATTGACCACGACCCCATTGTGTTGTTGGTCTGAGTGGACTGGTGTGCATGAACACGCGTACTTACATAGACACATTTCAACAGACAAAATGCTAGTGTATGTGGACATGCAAGAAGAGAGAGAGGGAGAGAGAGAGAGAGAGAGAGAGAGAGAGAGAGAGAGAGAGAGAGAGAGAGAGAGAGAGAGAGAGAGAGAGGAGAGCGAGAGAGAGAGACAGAGAGAGAGAGACAGAGAGAGACAGAGAGAGGAAAAGTGCCTGCGACCTACCACATGGGGTATATTGTAACCTACGAAATAGTCAGTATGGTTGCTAGTCATACAACGCGCTTCAGGAGCCCCTCGCCCAGTCCTAGAGTTGTTGGGGTTGTGTAAGATCCAACCACTGGCAAAGCACGTGAAGAAGGTATGCACAGAGAAGCCAGATGTAAGAGGAGAGAGAGAGGGAGAGATAGAACATCAGTGGCACGAACTTGGACGCGGAGTCTACAGGCAAAGTTCTGCAGCTAATCTGCAACAGCTCAAGCTGCTCTTACATGTGAATGGGACTTGATACCCCAGAATTTCCTTCACAGACTTGTGCGTTCCACGCGGAGCCGCTGCCAAGCTTGTTTGCAAGCACACGGTGGTCATTCTACATATACGTTGCATTTTTGGTTTTTCTACCTGACCTGCACAGAATGCAATGAATGTCACAACAATCAAGTGTACAATTTAACGACCAGCATGGATTCAGAGGAAAATGGATAACGATTCCAAATATACGAACACTTAAATTTACATTTCACACCCTGTTCCTGGATTATACAGGTGGTGCCGAATGTTGGGCGGCGTTCACAAACTCCGACACCCCATATTGTGCCAATGGCTTTGATCGAAGGCGAGCAACTGGAAGGGTACAGGCCTTACCCTAGTGCCAGGAAATGCAACCTACAGACTAAATAGATGTCACGGCTGGGCAGACTGGTACGGTTTTCAATTGTGTCTTGTTGGACTTTCACATTGGTTTTTCTATCGGTCCATGGTATTCTTTGCATTTTCCTCAGAAATCGCATTTCTGCCGCCATAACATGTTCTTCGGCTTGCCTGCTCATTGTCCACGTTTCACATCCACACAATAGTACAGGTTTAACTGCACTTGTCGAAGGTGTTACAGACGCAGTTCATAATCCCTCATACCACGTTTCAAACACAGCTGCAGGCGATTTGGCAGCCGACCCCCTTCCGTTTTGTTTTCTTATAAAATGAAATTGGTGTCGGTCGTTCAGAAGGCAACGGCAAACTACTGAACGTAAATTTGCCAAGAGATTACAAATAAGCAACAAATGCAGGGGTTGACTTTGATGTCCTGTAAAGGATATGCAACTATATTTTTTTCGCATATCCTTTTCAAGACATCGCTGTCAACACCAGCATTTCAACGCTGTTGTTGATTTCTTGGCAAGATTACTTTCAGTAGTTTGCCATTGCTTTCTGAGCGGCCGGCTCACTTATCCCGTAAGTCACCAACGCGGCGAGAACCGCTACCAATTCTCGTAGATAAACGGGATTACGGAGAAAGCCCTTAAACTCCTAGGCCAGGGAGACGGCAGTCTCTCTATACCACGTGTTTATATCAGTTGCTGTTATTAAGCTAAAGATTTTATGTGGGATCCCCTAATGCCTCATCAATTTCCAGATTCCCAATCAATGCTGTGAAAGGTCTTTTCCAATTCAGTTTATTGTTTGCTCTCATATTATGTGACTTTCTGACAGTGCGGGATCCAGGTGTGGGTTGTTGTACAGGTGTCCTGTTGCTTGTGTTGATGTGACTTTCTGACAGTGCGGGATCCAGGTGTGTGTTGTTGTACTGGTGTTCTGTTGATGCTGGGCTTGTGTTGATGTGACTTTCTGACAGTGCGGGATCCAGGTGTGTGTTGTACTGGTGTTCTGATGACGCTGGGCTTGTGTTGATGTGACTTTCTGACAGTGCGGGATCCAGGTGTGTGTTGTTGCACTGGTGTTCTGTTGACGCTGGGCTTGTGTTGATGTGACTTTCTGACAGTGCGGGATCCAGGTGTGTGTTGTTGTACTGGTGTTCTGTTGACACTGGGCTTGTGTTGATGTGACTTTCTGACAGTGCGGGATCCAGGTGTGTGTTGTTGTACTGGTGTTCTGTTGACGCTGGGCTTATGTTGATGTAACTATTGTTCAGCTGTCGTCTGTCTGCACTCAGGCAACCGTGTGAAGTCGGCGCGAGTGGTCGTGTTCCTGGTTTCGTAGGATAAGGTTTTCTTCCTGGTTTCGTCGGATGTGGTTCTGTTCCTGGTTCGGTGGCTGGTCCACTCCCTGACACCAGTTCCCAGCACACGCAGCAGTCACGTGATGCAGTAATTATGCACGTGCATCGAGACACAGATGACCCTGGACATATTAACAAGAGTATCATCACGGGAATTCCCCGTCAGCAACTCATGGTTATAATAAACCGATGCTCGCGTGGCTCGAATGTTGTCACAGACATATACATCTTTGCTAGAGACAATGAGTTGTGACAGACATAGAAATATACATCTTTGCTAGAGCCAATGAGTTGTGACAGACATAGAAATATACATCTTTGCTACAGACAATGGGTTGTGACAGACATAGAAATATACATCTTTGCTAGAGACAATGAGTTGTGACAGACATAGAAATATACATCTTTGCTAGAGACAATGAGTTGTACTAACGTTTGTGTCTGTTTTTGTTTTGTGTCTCTATTTCTATTGTCTAAATTGTGAGCTCATTTCTACCATCTCCTGATCTTTGAACAACACTAGGTCTTGTCTTAGCCAACAATTGAGCCAGCCGACAACTTGAGTCAGTCATTAACTTGAGCCAGCCAACAACTTGAGCCAGCCAACAAATTGAGCCAGCCAACAAATTGAGCCAGCCAACACATTGAGCCAGCCAAAAACTTGAGTCAGCAACAACTTGAGCCAGCCAACACATTGAGCCAGCCAACAACTTGAGCCAGCCAACACATTGAGCCAGCCAACACATTGACCCAGCCACCACCTTGAGCCAGCCAACAACTTGAGTCAGCCAACACATTGAGCCAGCCAACAACTTGAGCCAGCCAACACATTGAGTCAGCCAAAAACATGAGCCAGCCAACAACTTGAGCCAACCAACACATTGAGTCAGCCAACAACTTGAGCCAGCCAACACACTCAGCCAGCCAACAACTTGAGCCAGCCAACACATTGAGCCACCAACACCTTGAGCCAGCCAACACATTGAGCCAACCAACAACTTGAGCCAGCCAACACATTGAGCCAGCCAACAACTTGAGCCAGCCAACAACCTGAGCCAGCCAACACATTGAGCCAGCCAACAAATTGAGCCAGCCAACAACTTGAGCCAGCCAACACATTGAGCCCGCCAACACATTGAGCCAGCCAACAACTTGAGCTCGCCAACACATTGAGCCAAGCAACAACCTGAACCAGCCACAAAACTGAGCCAGCCAACACCTTAAGCCAGCCAACACATTGAGCCAGCCAACACCTTGAGCCAGCCAACAACTTGAGCCAGCCAACAACTTGAGCCAGCCAACACATTGAGCCAGCCAACACATTGAGCCAGCCAACACATTGAGCCAGCCAACACATTGAGCCAGCCAACACCTTGAGCCAGCCAACACCTTGAGTCAGACAACAACTTGAGTCAGACAACACATTGAGCCAGCCAACACATTGAGCCATCCAACAACTTGAGTCAGACAACACATTGAGTCAGACAACACATTGAGGACAACAACTTGAGTCAGACAACACATTGAGTCAGACAACACATTGAGTCAGACAACACCTTGAGTCAGACAACACCTTGAGTCAGACAACACATTGAGTCAAACATCACATTGAGTGAGACAACGCATTGAGCCAGCCAACACCTTGAGTCAAACAACACTTTGAGTAAGACAACACCTTGTGTCAAACAACACCTTGAGTAGCCAACACATTTAGCCAGCCAAGAACTTGAGTCAGACAACACCTTAAGTCAGACAACACCTTGAGTCAGCCAACACCTTGAGTCAGACAACACCTTGATTCAGACAACACACTGAGCCAGCCAACACATTGAGCCAGCTAACACCTTGAGCCAGCCAACACATTGAGCCAGCCAACACCTTGAGCCAGCGAACACATTGAGCCAGCCAACACCTTGAGCCTGCCAACACCTTGGGCCAGCCAACATAATGAGCCAGCCAACACCTTGAGCCAGCCAACACCTTGAGCCAGCAAACATCTTGAGCCAGCCAACACACTGAGCCAGCCAACACCTAGAGCCAGCCTACAAACTGAGCCAGCCAACACCTTGAGCCAGCCAACAAACTGAGCCAGCAAACAAACTGAGCCAGCGAACACATTGAGCCAGCAAACAAACTGAGCCAGACAACACCTTCAGCCAGCCAACAAAATGAGCCAAACAACACATTGAGCCAGCCAACACCTTGAGTCAGCCAACACCTTGAGCCAGCCAACACATTGAGATAGCCAACACATTGAGACAGCAAACAAACTGAGCCAGACAACACATTGAGCCTGCCAACACCTTGAGTCAGCCAACACCTTGAGCCAGCCAACACATTGCGCCAGACAACACCTTGAGCCAGCCAACACCTTGAGCCTGCCAACACCTTGACCCAGCCAACAACTTGAGCCAGTCAGCACACTGAGCCAGCCAACACCTTGAGCCAGCCAACACATTGAGCCAGCCAACACCTTGAGCCAGACAACACATTGAGCCAGCCAACACCTTGAGCCAGACAACACATTGAGCCAGCCAACACCTTGAGCCAGCCAACACATTGAGCCAGCCAACACCTTGAGCCAGCCAACACATTGAGCCAGCCAACAAACTGAGCCAGCCAACACCTTGAGCCAGCGAACAAACTGAGCCAGCCAACACCTTGAGCCAGCCAACACCTTGAGCCAGCCAACACCTTGAGCCAGCCAACACCTTGAGCCAGCCAACAAACTGAGCCAGCCAACACCTTGATCCAGCCAACAACTTGAGCCAGCCAACACCTTGAGCCAGTAAACAACTTGAGCCAGCCAACAATTTGAGCCAGCAAACAACTTGAATTAGCCAACATCATGAGCCAGCCAATACACTGAGCCAGACAACATCTTGAGGAGCCAGCCAACAATTTGAGCCAGCCAATACACTGAGCCAGCCAAATAACTGACACTGTCATCACCACTGGCGCTGTCACTGTCACCACCACTGGCATTGTCACTACGAATGCCACTGTTACAACCACTGTCACCACCACTGTTATTGTCACCACCACTGTTATTGTCACCACCACTGTCACTGTCACCACCACTGTTATTGTCACCACCACTGTCACTGTCACCACCACTGTCACTGTCACCACCACTGTCACTGTCACCACCACTGTTATTGTCACCACCACTGTCACTGTCACCACCACTGTTATTGTCACCACCACTGTCACTGTCACCACCACTGTTATTGTCACCACCACTGTCACCACCACTGTCACTGTCACCACCACTGTCACTGTCACCACCACTGTCACCACCACTGTTATTGTCACCACCACTGTCACCACCACTGTCACCACCACTGTTATTGTCACCACCACTGTCACCACCACTGTTATTGTCACCACCACTGTCACCACCACTGTCACCACCACTGTTATTGTCACCACCACTGTCACCACCACTGTTATTGTCACCACCACTGTTATTGTCACCACCACTGTTATTGTCACCACCACTGTTATTGTCACCACCACTGTCACCACCACTGTCACCACCACTGTTATTGTCACCACCACTGTCACCACCACTGTCACCACCACTGTTATTGTCACCACCACTGTCACCACCACTGTCATTGTCACCACCACTGTCACCACCACTGTTATTGTCACCACTGTCACTGTCACCACCACTGTTATTGTCACCACCACTGTTATTGTCACCACTGTCACTGTCACCACCACTGTCACTGCCACCACCACTGTTATTGTTACCACCACTGTCACCACCACTGTTATTGTCACCACCACTGTCACCACCACTGTCACTACCACTGTTATTGTCACCACCACTGTCACCACCACTGTTATTGTCACCACCACTGTCACTGTCACCACCACTGTCACTGTCACCACCACTGTTATTGTCACCACCACTGTCACTGTCACCACCACTGTTATTGTCACCACCACTGTTATTGTCACCACCACTGTTATTGTCACCACCACTGTCACTGTCACCACCACTGTCACCACCACTGTCACTGTCACCACCACTGTCACTACCACTGTCACTGTCACCACCACTGTCACTGTCACCACCACTGTCACTGTCACCACCACTGTCACCACCACTGTTATTGTCACCACCACTGTCACCACCATTGTTATTGTCACCACCACTGTTATTGTCACCACCACTGTCACTGTCACCACCACTGTCACTGTCACCACCACTGTTATTATCACCACCACTGTCACCACCACTGTCACTGTCACCACCACTGTCACCACCACTGTCACTGTCACCAACACTGTCACCACCACTGTTATTGTCACCACCACTGTTATTGTCACCACCACTGTCACCACCACTGTTATTGTCACCACCACTGTCACCACCACTGTTATTGTCACCACCACTGTTATTGTCACCACCACTGTCACCACCACTGTTATTGTCACCACCACTGTCACCACCATTGTTATTGTCACCACCACTGTTATTGTCACCACCACTGTCACCACCACTGTCACTGTCACCACCACTGTTATTGTCACCACCACTGTCACTGTCACCAACACTGTCACTGTCACCACCACTGTTATTGTCACCACCACTGTCACTGTCACCACCACTGTTATTGTCACCACCACTGTCACTGTCACCACCACTGTTATTGTCACCACCACTGTCACTGTCACACCACTGTTATTGTCACCATCACTGTCACCACCACTGTCACTGTCACCACCACTGTCACTGTCACCACCACTGTTATTGTCACCACCACTGTCACCACCACTGTCACCACCACTGTTATTGTCACCACCACTGTCACCACCACAGTCACTGTCACCACCACTGTTATTGTCACCACCACTGTCACCACCACTGTCACCACCACTGTCACCATCACTGTCACCATCACCAATACTGTCACCACCACTGTCACCATCGCCACCACTGTCACCATCACCATTACTGTTACCATCATTGTTACCATCACCACCACTGTCACCATCACTGTCACCATCACCACCACTGTCACCATCACCACCACCACTGTCACCATCACTGTCACCATCGCCACCACTGTCACCATCACCATTACTGTTACCATCATTGTTACCATCACCACCACTGTCACCATCACTGTCACCATCACCACCACCACTGTCACCATCACTGTCACCATCGTCACCACTGTCACCATCACCATTACTGTTACCATCACCACCACTGTCACCATCACTGTCACCACCACTGTCACCACCACCATCACTGTCACCATCACTGTCACCATCGCCACCACTGTCACTGTCACCATCGCCACCACTGTCACTGTCACCATCACCATTACTGTTACCATCATTGTTACCATCACCACCACTGTCACCATCACTGTCACTGTCACCATCACCATCACTGTCACCACCACTGTCACTGTCACCACCACTTTCAGTGTCACCACCACTGTCACCACCACTGTCACTACCACTGTTATTGTCACTGTCACCACCACTGGCACTGTCACCATCACTATCACTGTCACCACCAATGTCACCATCACTGGCACTGCTGTCACTACCACTGGCATTGTCACCACCCCTGTAACCACCACTGTCACCATCACTGGCACTGCTGTCACTACCACTGGCATTGTCACCACCCCTGTAACCACCACTGGCACTGTCACCACCACTGTCACCATCACTGGCACTGCTGTCACTACCACTGGCATTGTCACCACCCCTGCAACCACCACTGGCATTGTCACCACCACTGGCACTGTCACCACCACTGGCACTGTCACCACCACTGGCACTGTCACCATCACTATCACTGTCACCACCACTGTCACCATCACTGGCACTGCTGTCACTACCACTGGCATTGTCACCACCCCTGTAACCACCACTGGCATTGTCACCACCACTGGCACTGTCACCACCACTGGCACTGTCACCACCACTGGCACTGTCACTGTCATCACCACTGTCACTACCACTGTAACAATCACCACCACTGTCACGGTCACCACCAGGTATGTTCTGACCGTATCTTGATCGTATAATGGTTCATTATTATTCATCAGCACACGATCCACATAATTGCCTTGTGTATCAACGTTAACCAATCAACAACTATGACAGTCCTTTTTATTATTAACTGAACTGAAGATAACACTGTGTCCAGGAATATCACTTTATTCATCAACATTCACAAACACCTACAAACAGGCCGTTTCCAAAACAAACCTGAATCTCATTGTTACATAGAAAAAACAAAGGTCTGAACTGATTTTGCTGATCTACGCTGCTAAACTCTCAGCACTTAACTGATTTTGCTGATCTACGCTGCTAAACTCTCAGCACTTAACTGATTTTGCTGATCTACGCTGCTAAACTCTCAGCACTTAATAGATTTTCTCTGGTATGACTCTAGATGTGAACTTCCAGGTGAAAAGCTAATCTTCATATTCTCTCTCAAAATGTATTGTTCCAGAAACTCTGTATAAGTTTAAGTCCGAAAATTGAATCTCAAAGTTGTTTAAGTTTAAGCTCACTCTTCAAGTTTAAGTCTTTCAATCTCTTCCTCTGTCTCCTATAATCCTCCAGTCCATCTCTAAGAATCTATTCTAGAAGTGTGCAAGAATCATCCTATCATCTTTTCCCAGTATATGTCTAAGAATCATCTTCTCCCCGTCTCTCTCTGGGTGTATATTTAAGAATCATCCTATTGTCTCTCCTCCAGTATATTTCTAAGAATCATCTTCTCCCCATGTCTCTCGAGATATATATCTAAGAATCATCCTATATCTTTCCCCCAGTATATGACTAAGCATCATCTTCTCCCCGACTCTCTCCAGATATATATTTAAGAATCAACCTATCATCTTTCCCCCAGTATATTTCTAAGAATCATCTTCTCCCTATGTCTCTCGAGATATATATCTAAGAATCATCCTATATCTTTCCCCCAGTATACGTCTAAGAATCATCTTCTCCCCGTCTCTCTCCAGATATATATCTAAGAATCACTCAATCATCTTGCCCCCAGTATATTTCTAAGAATCATCTTCTCCCTGTCTCTCCAGATATATATTTAAGAATCAACCTATCATCTTTCCCCCAGTATATTTCTAAGAATCTTTTCCCCGTCTCTCTCCGGGTATCTATATTGTCTAAAGTTGCAGCTTCCTGCTCTTAAATTCCCTTCCATCTGTGAGTAGTTTCAGCATCCTTTTCTTGTTGTTCTCAAAAGTAACACTGTCACATGCTTTTCTTGCTAATTTGTAGGTACTCATCTTAAACCAGACATAAACCTGAGTGACCTTCAAGTCTACCTCATGCAGGTCCCCCACCCATCCCGCTGTACGCAGTCTAATCTGTTACAGATCCCAACCCATCCTGCTGTATGCAGCCTAATCTGTTGCAGATCCCCCACCCATCCCGCTGTATGCAGCCTAATCTGTTACAGATCCCCCACTCATCCCGCTGTATGCAGCCTAATCTGTTACAGATCCCCCCCCCCCATCCTGCTGTATGCAGCCTAATCTGTCACAGATCCCCCACTCATCCCGCTGTATGCAGCCTAATCTGTTGCAGATCCCCCCCCCCCATCCCGCTGTATGCAGCCTAATCTGTTGCAGATCACACACCCATCCCGCTGTATGCAGCCTAATCTGTCACAGATCCCCCACTCATCCCGCTGTATGCAGCCTAATCTGTTACAGATCCCCCCCCCCCCATCCCGCTGTATGCAGCCTAATCTGTTACAGATCCCAACCCATCCTGCTGTATGCAGTCTAATCTGTTGCAGATCACCCACCCATCCTGCTATAGGCAGCCTAATCTGTTACAGATCCCTCACCCATCTTGCTGTACACTGCCTAATCTGTCACAGATCCCCCACCCATCCCGCTGTATGCAGTCTAATTTGTCACAGATCCCCCACCCATCCCGCTGTATGCAGCCTAATCTGTTACAGATCCCCCCCCCCCATCCCGCTGTATGCAGCCTAATCTGTTACAGATCCCAACCCATCCTGCTGTATGCAGCCTAATCTGTTACAGATCCCAACCCATCCCGCTGTATGCAGTCTAATCTGTTGCAGATCACCCACCCATCCTGCTATAGGCAGCCTAATCTGTTACAGATCCCTCACCCATCTTGCTGTACACTGCCTAATCTGTCACAGATCCCCCACCCATCCCGCTGTATGCAGTCTAATCTGTTACAGATCCCAACCCATCCTGCTGTATGCAGCCTAATCTGTTACAGATCCCAACCCATCCCGCTGTATGCAGTCTAATCAGTCATAGATCCCCCACCCATCCAGCTGTAGGCAGCCTAATCTGTTACAGATCCCCCACCCATCGCGCTGTAGGCAGCCTAATCTGTTACAGATCCCCCACCCATCCAGCTGTAGACAGCCTAATCTGTTACAGATCCCCCACTCATCCCGCTGTATGCAGCCTAATCTGTTACAGATGCCCACCCATCGCGCTGTATGCAGCCTAATCTGTTACAGATCCCCCCCCATCCCGCTGTATGCAGCCTAATGTTACAGATCCCCCACTCATCCTGCTGTATGCAGCCTAATCTGTTACAGATGCCCACCCATCCCGCTGTATGCAGCCTAATGTTACAGATCCCCCACTCATCCCGCTGTATGCAGCCTAATCTGTTACAGATTCCCCACTCATCCCGCTGTATGCAGCCTAATCAGTTACAGATCCCCCACTCATCCCGCTGTATGCAGCCTAATCTGTTACAGATCCCCCACTCATCCTGCGCTGTATGCAGCCTAATGTTACAGATCCCCCACTCATCCTGCTGTATGCAGCCTAATGTTACAGATCCCCCACTCATCCTGCTGTATGCAGCCTAATCTGTTACAGATCCCCCACCCATCACGCTGTATGCAGCCTAATCTGTTACAGATCCCCCACCCATCGCGCTGTATGCAGCCTAATCTGTTACAGATCCCCCACCCATCACGCTGTATGCAGCCTAATCTGTTACAGATTCCCCACCCATTGCGCTGTATGCAGCCTAATCTGTTACAGATCCCCCACCCATCCCGCTGTATGCAGCCTAATCTGTTACAGATCCCCCACTCATCCCGCTGTAGGCAGCCTAATGTTACAGATCCCCACCCATCCCGCTGTAGGCAGCCTAATCTGTTACAGATCCCCCACCCATCCCACTGTAGGCAGCCTAATCTGTCACAGATCCCCCACCCATCCCGCTGTATGCAGTCTAATCTGTTACAGATCCCCACCCATCCTGCTGTATGCAGCCTAATCTGTTACAGATCCCCCACCCATCCCGCTGTATGCAGTCTAATCTGTCACAGATCCCCCACCCATCCCACTGTATGCAGCCTAATCTGTTACAGATCCCCCACCCATCCCGCTGTATGCAGCCTAATCTGTCATAGATCCCCCACCAATCCCGCTGTATGGTCTAATCTGTTACAGATCCCCACCCATCCCGCTGTATGGTCTAATCTGTTACAGATCCCCACCCATCCCGCTGTATGCAGTCTAATCTGTTACAGATCCCCACCCATCCCGCTGTATGCAGTCTAATCTGTCATAGATCCCCCACCCATCCCGCTGTAGGCAGCCTAATCTGTTACAGATCCCCAACCCATCGCGCTGTATGCAGCCTAATCTGTTACAGATCCCCCACCCATCCCGCTGTAGGCAGCCTAATCTGTCACAGATCCCCCACCCATCCCGCTGTATGCAGCCTAATCTGTTACAGATCCCCCACCGATCGTGCTGTATGCAGCCTAATCTGTTACAGATCCCCCACCCATCGTGCTGTAGGCAGCCTAATCTGTTACAGATCCCCCACTCATCCCGCTGTATGCAGCCTAATGTTACAGATCCCCACCCATCCCGCTGTAGGCAGCCTAATATGTTACAGATCCCCCACCCATCGTGCTGTAGGCAGCCTAATCTGTTACAGATCCCCCACCCATCCCGCTGTAGGCAGCCTAATCTGTTACAGATCCCCACCCATCCCGCTGTAGGCAGCCTAATCTGTTACAGATCCCCCACCCATCCAGCTGTATGCAGCCTAATCTGTTACAGATCCCCACCCATCGCGCTGTAGGCAGCCTAATCTGTTACAGATCCCCCACTTATCCAGCTGTAGGCAGCCTAATCTGTTACAGATCCCCCACTCATCCCGCTGTATGCAGCCTAATCTGTTACAGATGCCCACCCATCGCGCTGTATGCAGCCTAATCTGTTACAGATCCCCCACCCATCCCGCTGTATGCAACCTAATGTTACAGATCCCCCACTCATCCTGCTGTATGCAGCCTAATCTGTTACAGATGCCCACCCATCCCACTGTATGCAGCCTAATGTTACAGATCCCCCACTCATCCCGCTGTATGCAGCCTAATCTGTTACAGATCCCCCACTCATCCCGCTGTATGCAGCCTAATCTGTTACAGATCCCCCACTCATCCCGCTGTATGCAGCCTAATCTGTTACAGATCCCCCACTCATCCCGCTGTATGCAGCCTAATGTTACAGATCCCCCACTCATCCCGCTGTATGCAGCCTAATGTTACAGATCCCCACCCATCCCGCTGTATGCAGTCTAATCTGTCATAGATCCCCCACCCATCCAGCTGTAGGCAGCCTAATCTGTTACAGATCCCCCACCCATCGCGCTGTAGGCAGCCTAATCTGTTACAGATCCCCCACTTATCCAGCTGTAGGCAGCCTAATCTGTTACAGATCCCCCACTCATCCCGCTGTATGCAGCCTAATCTGTTACAGATGCCCACCCATCGCGCTGTATGCAGCCTAATCTGTTACAGATCCCCCACCCATCCCGCTGTATGCAACCTAATGTTACAGATCCCCCACTCATCCTGCTGTATGCAGCCTAATCTGTTACAGATGCCCACCCATCCCACTGTATGCAGCCTAATGTTACAGATCCCCCACTCATCCCGCTGTATGCAGCCTAATCTGTTACAGATCCCCCACCCATCACGCTGTATGCAGCCTAATCTATTACAGATCCCCCACCCATCGCACTGTATGCAGCCTAATCTGTTACAGATCCCCCACCCATCGCGCTGTATGCAGTCTAATCTGTTACAGATCCCAACCCATCCCGCTGTATGCAGTCTAATCTGTCATAGATCCCCCACCCATCCCGCTGTAGGCAGCCTAATCTGTTACAGATCCCCAACCCATCACGCTGTATGCAGCCTAATCTGTTACAGATCCCCCACCCATCCTGCTGTAGGCAGCCTAATCTGTCACAGATCCCCCACCCATCCCGCTGTATGCAGCCTAATCTGTTACAGATCCCCACCCATCCCGCTGTATGCAGCCTAATCTGTTACAGATCCCCCACCCATCCCGCTGTATGCAGCCTAATCTGTTACAGATCCCCCACTCATCCCGCTGTATGCAGCCTAATGTTACAGATCCCCACCCATCCTGCTGTAGGCAGCCTAATCTGTTACAGATCCCCCACCCATCGCGCTGTAGGCAGCCTAATCTGTTACAGATCCCCCACCCATCCTGCTGTAGGCAGCCTAATCTGTTACAGATCCCCCACCCATCGCGCTGTAGGCAGCCTAATCTGTTACAGATCCCCCACCCATCCAGCTGTAGGCAGCCTAATCTGTTACAGATCCCCCACCCATCGCGCTGTATGCAGCCTAATCTGTTACAGATCCCCACCCATCCCGCTGTATGCAGTCTAATCTGTCATAGATCCCCCACCCATCCAGCTGTAGGCAGCCTAATCTGTTACAGATCCCCCACCCATCGCGCTGTAGGCAGCCTAATCTGTTACAGATCCCCCACTTATCGAGCTGTAGGCAGCCTAATCTGTTACAGATCCCCCACTCATCCCGCTGTATGCAGCCTAATCTGTTACAGATGCCCACCCATCGCGCTGTATGCAGCCTAATCTGTTACAGATCCCCCACCCATCCCGCTGTATGCAACCTAATGTTACAGATCCCCCACTCATCCTGCTGTATGCAGCCTAATCTGTTACAGATGCCCACCCATCCCACTGTATGCAGCCTAATGTTACAGATCCCCCACTCATCCCGCTGTATGCAGCCTAATCTGTTACAGATCCCCCACTCATCCCGCTGTATGCAGCCTAATCTGTTACAGATCCCCCACTCATCCCGCTGTATGCAGCCTAATCTGTTACAGATCCCCCACTCATCCCGCTGTATGCAGCCTAATGTTACAGATCCCCCACTCATCCCACTGTATGCAGCCTAATTTTACAGATCCCTCACTCATCCTGCTGTATGCAGCCTAATCTGTTACAGATCCCCCACCCATCACGCTGTATGCAGCCTAATCTGTTACAGATCCCCCACCCATCGCGCTGTATGCAGCCTAATCTGTTACAGATCCCCCACCCATCCCGCTGTATGCAGCCTAATCTGTTGCAGATCCCCACCCATCCCGCTGTATGCAGCCTAATCTGTTACAGATCCCCCACCCATCCCGCTGTATGCAGCCTAATCTGTTGCAGATCCCCACCCATCCCGCTGTATGCAGCCTAATCTGTTACAGATGCCCACTCATCCAGTCTTGAGACTCATAGTTTAATTGATCACTCACAATGTCATGACTGTTTACGTAATCACAAGAAAAATAGGTTCAAGCAAAACAAATGACAACTTTTGTCATGTTACCAGAAATATTAAATCTCAACTTCATTATAACAACATATACAATGCAAGCCAACTCAACTGATTAAATCCCCATACAATTGTGAAACAACGTAACGCCAATTTGTATTCAAAACATATGTACCACTAATAATTGCATTTATTATAACAGTTCATCAGTTTTCCATTCTCAATCACTACCTGTGATTTGCACATTTGAACCCTTGACTTCCCTGCAGAAGCCCTGAGCCATGTCCGCTCTTCACCGCGCACATGAAATTAACATAGTTATCCATCTACTTGTTGCCAACTGGTATTACAAAATATATTCTGTTTCTCCCCCACTTCAAGAGAAGAAAACACCTCAATTTGTCACTGGTGGGCACATCAACATTCTAACTCAGGTTTGAAACCAGCCGTGAAACTTTGTACAAAAACAACAATGACAAACACCAACAAAATCCATCTGCTAGTCTAACTAGGTTAGACAATTCAAATCAGTGTGTGAATCTTTATTGTCAACTTCATTCACCAACTGCCTGCTGTAAATTCTCCTGGCTAACATCCAGTCACCGACTACCTGCTGTAAATTCTCCTGGCTAACATCCAGTCATCGACTACCTGCTGTAAATTCTCCTGGCTAACATCCAGTCACCGACTACCTGCTGTAAATTCTCCTGGCTAACATCCAGTCACCGACTACCTGCTGTAAATTCTCCTGGCTAACATCCAGTCATCGACTGCCTGCTGTAAATTCTCCTGGCTAACATCCAGTCACCGACTACCTGCTGTAAATTCTCCTGGCTAACATCCAGTCATCGACTACCTGCTGTAAATTCTCCTGGCTAACATCCAGTCACCGACTACCTGCTGTAAATTCTCCTGGCTAACATCCAGTCATCGACTGCCTGCTGTAAATTCTCCTGGCTAACATCCAGTCATCGACTGCCTGCTGTAAATTCTCCTGGCTAACATCCAGTCACCGACTACCTGCTGTAAATTCTCCTGGCTAACATCCAGTCATCGACTGCTTGCTGTAAATTCTCCTGGCTAACATCCAGTCATCGACTGCTTGCTTTAAATTCTCCTGGCTAACATCCAGTCACTGAGTGCTTGCTTTAAATTCTCCTGGCTAACATCCAGTCATCGACTGCCTGCTGTAAATTCTCCTGGCTAACATCCAGTCAGTTCCAGTGTAAACCACAGACTTATCGACTTGGCTTCTATCTGAAATTCTCTCCTGCTACTAGTCTGCTTATAACAGCATGGTCAAGTAACTTTGTTCTAGAGCGTGTGTAGTCATTTGTAGTTGTGAGTGTATATGTAGGCATGTGGTGCTTATGCATGTGCACATGTAAGCATGTGTGCATGTAAGCATGTGCGTGTGTAAGCATGTGTGCATGTGTGCGTGTAAGCATGTGCACATGTAAGCATGTGCGCATATGTAAGCATGCACGTGTGTAAGCATGCACATGTGTAAGCATGCGTGCAAGTAAGCATGTGTGCATGTGTAAGCATGTGCATGTAGGCATGTGCGTATGTAAGCCTGTGCGTGTATACATATGCACATTTTCTTCGTTGTGACCTGGTTGAGTTTCGTCATTGTGTGGCTGTGTGTGACTCACTGTGTAGTTATGCAAAAAAGTCAAATGTACAACAGCCTGAATGTCCACCATTACACTCCCTTGTTAATAAAGCTCATCCGCTGTCAGCGCACCAACGATTACTTCTCTTGTGAACTACTTCTGGAAGATGAATTCTTCCTGAGACTCTTCACGGGTGGGGGGGGGGGGGGGGGGGGGGGGGGGGGGGGTTGCAACCGCAATTTCCCCAGTTCTCTGTATATCACATGTTGTATGTGCAGGGTAACTTATGCAACATCTCTGTATATCACATGTTGTACGTGTAGGGTCACTTATGCAACATCTCAATATGTCTCAAGATGCAATGTACACATTTTGTCAAATCCATCTTTTCTTAGACAACTGTCTTGTGGGTGGTTGTTGGGACAACTGTCTTGTGGGTGGTTGTTGGGACAACTGTCTTGTGGGTGGTTGTTGGGACAACTGTCTTGTGGGTGGTTGTTGGGACAACTGTCTTGTGGGTGGTTGTTGGGACAACTGTCTTGTGGGTGGTTGTTGGGACAATTGTCTTGTGGGTGGTTGTTGGGACAACTGTCTTGTGGGTGGTTGTTGGGACAACTAGTTAGTTAGTTAGTCGACAGATCATCCTCATTGCACATCGAACCATTCAGTCCATAAGTGCTCGGATCCACTCCTCAGCAAATCCCACAGTGTGTAGCGGCTAACGACGCCAGTTCTGTGTTGGTTTATCAATCTTCTTTGGCTTCCTGAGTAGTGTTCTTGTTTGGCCACCCCTCTTTTAATTTGCTGCTCTAGCAGTCTGGCCATTGTTGTAGATTCACAGTCATCACTTGGTTCTCGTAAAAGTCTTACTTCTCGTAGAGCATTCAGAATGTCAGCCTGGTCCATGGCGCGTCCACCCTCCACAGTAGCCTCACCTGCGAGCTTGTCAGCCCGCTCATTTCCTTGTACTCCCGCATGCCCTGGCACGAAGATGAAACTAATCTTTGCCAGCCGAGACCGCTCCAGAGGCAGCAACCATTCTCTTCGGATCGACCCCTCCTCTATCCTCTTGATCATAGTTCATTGAGTCGCTAAGGAAACAAGCCCTAGTGAATGTCTGTGTCTCGAGCCATGTTATTGCTTTACTTACTGCCATGACTTCCATGGTCAGGCTACTTGTGGTTTCAGTGAAAGCACCAGAGTCCTCCTTCACAATTCTCCCTCCGGCCCGAGCTGTAAAGGCCCATGAGCTTCTCACATGTCGGACGACCGACCCATCTGTGTAGATGACCTCGTCACTGTCTAGCGAATTCTCGAAAATCAACGCTTGTATTTCAGCCTCCACAGCAGCCGGATTTTCTTGTCTGCATTTCCTATCTAGTTGGATGCAAACTGAAAAGGATGTGCAGAAGTCTGTTGGCACTTGCACCCACTCCTCGCCAGGTTCTAAGTCCTCAAGTGAACACACCTGTTGAAGAATGTCTTCGGCTTGACCCATCCACGACCATCCTCTTTTTAACCTGCTGCCCTTCACCTTCCTAATTTCACTATGCAGTGGATGTTGTGTGTTTGCGTTAACTCTGAGGTAGGCGCGTGCCCTGCAAACTTGTATTCTCTCTTCAATGGTTGGAAAATCAAGAAGGTAGCGCATCGCCCTGCATGCTGTATCTCTTGTACATCCAAGAATAATGCGCATAGCTTCATTCTGTATCCTTTCCATCCTTTCTATCTGCTTATGGCTGAGAGTCAGGATTGCCATTGCATACTCCAAAACAGACATGACCAGCCCCTCGTACAGAAGACATAGATGGCGCTGCTCACAGTTTGCTGCCGCCATCACCCGCATCGCAGCCAAACCCCGCTTGGCCTTTGTTATCACCTGGTCTATGTGCACAATCAAGGCTTCAATCAAACTGTATCCCCAGGTAATTCATTGCCTGCGTTCTTTCCACCGTCTCTGAATACAGCATTACAGTTGGTGTTGGAGTGTTGACAATATGATTATTCAACGAGAACCAAGTCACTGTTGCCTTTGTTGGGTTGACCATTGCCCCAGCTTCATCACACCAAGTACTTATGCGATTGAGTTCGGTTTGTAGTTCCACAGCAACCTGCTCTCTTTCCTTACCCTGACGATACACTAAAACATCATCGGCATATGACAATGTCATATTGTTGGGACAACTGTCTTGTGGGTGGTTGTTGGGACAACTGTCTTGTGGGTGGTTGTTGGGACAACTGTCTTGTGAGTGGTTGTTGGGACAACTGTCTTGTGGGTGGTTGTTGGGGGTCAATATTCTGACGACCTCCTTTATTTCCCACAATATTTGATTCTCCACTTAAATTACCTCTTTACTTCCCACAATATTCTATTCTCTACTCAAATTACCTCTTTTCTTCCCACAATATTCTATTCTCCACTCAAATAACTTCTTTACTTCTCACAATATTCTATTCTCCACTCAAATAACATCTTTACTTCCCACAATATTCTATTCTCCACTCAAATTACCTCTTTACTTCCCACAATATTCTATTCTCCTCTCAAATAACATCTTTACTTCCCACAATATTCTATTCTCCACTCAAAAAACCTCTTAGTGGGGACCTCAATTTTACCCCTGTGTGTAATACTGCACAATTTACCCGAACAACAATAAATATTTCTCAGAAGTAAAAACTTCTCAACACAACTATAAAAATACAATGGCTTGTAGAGGGCATCTTCACCCCCCCCCCCCCCAGTTACATAAGTACAAGAATTATTACATGCAACAACTATTTACATGCTGCCAGTTGACTGGACAAAATCGGCCACTCCTACTGAGCAGTTTTGGCAGGGGTGATTTCCCCTCATTCAACATCAACTATCAAAACAAAACTCTCCAATGTGCGTTTTTTTTTAATTTTAATTTTTTTTTTCCAGCTTCAGCCAGTTGCACTTTACTACAGTTCAGGCAATGTCAAGTTCACTTTTCCTCTACCTCTTCACCCAAATTCTGGTTTTAAAAACTCTTATTAGATTAAATACCGGCTGCGTGGCGAAGAGGTTACAAGCGCATTTCGTGATCCCGCAACCCGCGTTCCAAACACAGCTGAGCGCGATTTGTCAGCAGACCGCGTTGCATTAGTATTTTTTACGAAAGTATGGGTGCCAGTCATTCAGAAAGCAATGTAAACTTGCCAAGAGATCATTGGCACCTTGCCGTCTTGACAGACGATAGTTTGTGCTCTAAAAAGGCATAATAACTTTTAACTATGGCGGTAGCGAGTGTGACTGATAAGGCCAATTTGCGCTGTAAATGTCCGTTCACAGTGGGTGCATGCGAACACGTGGTCATTTCCACCATCATGCACCATCTTACGTCTCAAACGCTTGGTGTGTGACTTTTCTGCAATAATTTTCTCCTTTGACTTTATTCCATTTCTGATATTTGCCCTCCATGCAACACGTTCAGCGGCGACTTGCTCCCAATGTGCATTATCAATGCCTGTATCAATCATGTCCCGCTTACACACATCTTTGTATCGTAGTAGAGGCCGACCCTGAGATCTCTTACCCATCTGTAATTCACCAAAAAGATATCCTTTGGTATTCTACCATCATCCATCCTCCTAAGATGTCCTATCCATCTAAGTCTACGAAGACTGAGCATGGAATAAACTGTCACACAACCTGATCTTTCCAATACTTCAGTATTTGTGATTTTGTCTTGCCACTTAATACCAAGAATTCTTCGCAGACACCGCATATGAAAGCTGTTTAAATTGTTCTCTTGGTGTGAGTAAGTTGTCCAGGTTTCACTGCCATAGAGAAGAGTACTAAGGACACAGGCTTGATAGACAAGGACTTTTGTTTTGGCAGTAAGCTTCCTGTTCTCCCAGACTCTTTTTCTTAACCTGTTCATTGTTGTTGCTGCCTTACCAATCCGGGTGTTGATTTCCTGATCTAGGGATAATTTGCTATTTACCACTGATCCTAGATATGTAAAATGGTCTACTATCTCTAGTTCGGCGTCGTCAATAAAGATTGATGGTACCTCATGTGCACCTTGTGACATAATCTGTGTCTTCTTTTTGCTAATTGTTAAACCAAATTCAGAACAAGCATTGGAGAATGCAGATAGTAGACATTGCAATTCTTCCTCAGAGTGGGTCGTAACTGCAGCATCATCTGCAAAAAGCAACTCTCTGATCAGTACCCTCCTAATTTTGGTCTTAGCCTTCAATCTCTGAGCATTGTAGAGGCCGCTATTGCCTCTCCATAGCACAAAGCCTGGGCTAAAATATAGAGATCATGTGTTGCCCATGCTGCATGATCCCTCTCTCGGCCTGCCTAGTTCACTCCAGAGGAAAGGTAACACCCCTACATCTGGAACAAGACAAGCTGCAGAAGCTGCCGGATCAGCAAAGCAATGCTCTAACTGTCCGCCTGTCGGAGCTTCGATCCTAGACCAGTCGCCAACCAAGGCTTAGGGCCTGGTCTGCCCTGCCATGACAATTTTGTCTTTAGCTTGCATTTCCTCGCACCAGGGTAAGGCTTGTACCCTCCCAATTGCGCTCTTCGGCCCGAAGCCGTTGGCACAATGTGGGGTGTCGGGTTTGGTAAGCGCCGCCCAACGTTCGGCGCTAACAGAAACCAGGTAGTACCGTCTACTGTTATACGGTAGCTCAGTCATATCTGACTAAGACCTGACTGACAAGAGATCACAACAGGTAAAAATGCTGGTGTTGACTGCAACATCCTGTAAAGGATATGCAACTAACTTTTAACTAGATTAAATACAACTCAATCTAATTACATGTTCAGACAACAGAGTTGCTTCACTGTATTCTTTGCATGTTCCTCAGAAACCACTTTTCCTCAGAAACCACTTTTCCTCAGCCTTTAGATGTTTTTCAGCTTGTCCACTCATTGTTAATGCTTCATATCCATATAAAAGTACAGTGTCTATGTAGCACTTCAACATTCTTTTTCTTGTTGCAATCAACATCTTTTTATTGGTCAGTGTGTTTTCATCTTCCATCCATAAAATATTTCGAGCCTCACTGTAGCAGTATAGGATTGTGGACAAGGTGGTTGCTGTTGGCCATGGAGTCAGACAGTTCGAGCCTCACTGTTGGTAGGAGGTATTTGTGTCTGTTTCAAGCCTCTCTTGCATTTTTGAGGACAAATGTCTGTTGGATTCTATGTCTGTGACAGCACAGTTCTGTCCTTGTTTTATTCTCTTCTATTATATCCACTCTCAGAAATCTGCCATATGTTACTTGGACTAATCATCTTCTCAAGTTTAGAGCTTCAATGTTGGTCAATCTGGTATTAGTCTATCAGCGTAGTCTTCATGCAACACAGTGACACAGCCAAGGAAGGTCATAACCAGAGGTCAGGCAACAGGGGCACAGCCAAGGAAGGTCATGAACAGAGGTCAGGCAACAAACACCTAGTGGCTGTCAACAGATGTGGTCTCTCTATCAACTACACACACACACACCCACATCGGTGTTGTCAGGTGTGGTCTCTCTATGTCAGCTACACACACTTATCCAATACTGGGAAATCGCTAGTCACTTCCCACATCCATGTTGTCACAAACATTTAGAAGGATGATGTGCCAGATAATTTCCTAATTTCTTCATATGAAAGCCAAAACACTAGTGACCATGGTGCCTGTTGGTACAAATATAAATGAACAAATTATTTTCAAAGAATTTCATAGTGAATACATTTATCTTAAAAGCACTAACAAGTTTGGATAACACATGGATGGAGACAAGTATGGATAACACTTGGATGCAGCAGCAGCAGCTGCATCCATGTGTTATCCAGACTTGTCTCCATCCATGTGTTATCCAAACATGTAGCAGTAGTAGCAGCAGCAGCAGCAGTAGTAGTAGTAGCAGTAGCAGTAGTAGTAGTAGTAGTAGTAGTAGTAGTAGTAGTAGTAGTAGTAGTAGTAGTAGTAGTAGTAGTAGTAGTAGTAGTAGTAGTAGTAGTAGTAGTAGTAGTAGTAGTAGGCCTTTTTCAGTCCTGTAGAACTATAGAGTTGTGCTGCTAGGAAGGCACCTGACAGCGCAGCTGGTGACTGTATAGTCCAATGCGAGAGTGACAATCCCTGTCACAGTTTCCGCATCTGTAAGACAAGGCAAGTCCCGCAGTAAGTGACTGCATTTTAAGCCTGTGCTGCCTATCCTCAGTTTGTTGGATCAGATTGCACTCAAAGAGCACCAGTTCATTTCGTACATTTCTTCTCCAGGAGCATCTGTCTGTTGCAACTTTTCCCAACATGTCTGTGTCTATGCCCAGGAATTTTGTATCTTGTTTACACATCCTTATATTGCATTTGGGGTCTTCCGGTTGGCCTCTTCCCTGCGACTAGTTCTCCGTATAGGAAATATTTGGGAATACGTTCATCCTCCATTCGAGATACATGGCCCAGCCACCTGAGGCATCTCTGCTTGAGAAGGGAGTGCACTGTGGTAATATCTGTTCTTTCAAGCACATTTTTGTTTGTTATATGGTCTTTCCACGATATGCCCAGGATATGTCTCAGACATCCCGTATGGAAAGAATTCAACTTCCTTTCCTGTCGTGAGTACAAGGTCTGGTATTCAGACCCATAGAGTAGTGTGCTAACAACACAAGCTTTATATACTTGAACTTTTGTACGCTCTGTTAGTCTATTATTCTCCCAAACTCTTTTAGTTAGCCTGGAGAGTGTTGTGGCTGCCTTCCCAATGCATCTGTCGATTTATGTCTCTAAGGAAAGATTATCTGATATTATCGATCCCAAATATGCAAACTCATGCATGGCCTTCAGTTCGTAATTAGAAATTTTGATTGATGGAGGCACACCAGCATCTTGTTCCATCACCTGTGTTTTATTAGGCTGATTGTGAGCTCAAAGTCTCTGCAGGTGACTGCAAAATGATCTATTAGCCATTGTAGATCTTCTGCTGTATGAGTAGTCAGTGCTGCATCATCTGCAAAAAGTAATTCTCTTACACATCTTGATTTTAATTTAGTCTTTGCCTTGAGTCTTGATGGGTTAAAAAGTTTGTCATCAGATCTTGTGTGGAGGTATATGCCTTCAGTGGCAGTCCCAAATGCCTGTCTTAAGAGAACGGCGAAGAAGATACCAAAAAGTTTAGGAGCAAGCACACAGCCTTGCTTTACTCCACTGCTGATGCTGGATGACTGGGGTGTTGAGCCATCGAATAAAATGGCCCCTTGTATGTTTTCGTGAAATTACTTCACGAGATTTAGCAAAGTGGGTGGACATCCTACCTTCTCAAGGATCTTAAAAAGGCCGCTTCTGCTCACGAGGTCAAATGCCTTTGTGAGGTCGATGAAGGCTATATATAATGGCTTCCTCTGTTCTCTGCATTTCTCTTGGAGCTGCCGGAGTAAGAAAATCATGTTGATGGTGGACCTGTTGGGTCTAAATCCGCACTGTGATTCTGGGTAGATTCTATCAGCAAGGATGTGTAATCTTTTTAGGATTACTCGAGCAAAAATCTTGCCTGTAATGCTGAGGAGGGAAATACCGCAATAGTTTTTGCAGTCGCTTCTGTCACCGTTGCTTTTATAAGTGGTAACAATGTTTGTGTCCCTCATATCTTGTGGTACTGATTTTTCTTTCCAGCAGAGCTGAAGTACTGCATACAGTCCTGGGATGATTGTTTCTTTGCCACATTTTAAAATTTCAGGTGGAATACCATCTTTTCCTGTGCTTTGCCGGATTTGAGAGTGTCTAGTGCTTCACTGATTTCTGTGAGGCACGGTTTGTTATCTAGGGCATGCATGGTGGACTGTTGATCGATGGCTTCCAGAGTATACTGAGTATAGCTCTAAGTAGTGTTCTACCCAGCAATCTATTTGTTTCACTCAATATTTCATGATCACCCTCTCTGTTTATCATAAAGAGGACATCTTATTTTTTGATGGACCGACAGCTTGCTTGATGCCCTCGTACATTCCTCTTATATTTCAAGTGTCTGCACAAGTTTGAATTTGTGCAGAGAGCTATAGCCAGTACCTGCTTGCACATTATTTAGCAGTCTGTTGTACTCTATTTCTGGCCGTTCGCAATGCCTGCAGTGTTTTCTCTGATGGTGATGTTTTTTACATTGAGAATGCATGTCTCTTTATCTCCAGGACTGGGAGCATCTCTTCTGAGTGTGCTTCAAACCAGTCGGCCGACTTTGTTTGCTTCTTGCCAAATGTTTATAGAGATCTGTTATAGATGGTGTCGAGTAACTGACTCCATCTCTCCGTGGCAGTTCCATTTGTGGGGCCAGGCACAGCCTCCGCTAGAGCCTGGGTGAATTTATTGACCTTCACTTTGTTTTGGGTGCCGCTGATGTCAACGCGTGGTCTTCCTTCTGTTCGGCTTCTGTAGATTCTCTTAGGCTTTATTTTCACCTTGCTGGAAATGAGTGAATGATCGGTGTCGCAGTCAGCACTGTGATAGCTGCGAGTTAGCCGTACATTGCGGAAGTTGCTGCGTTTAGTGAGCACCAGGTCGAGTTGGTGCCAGTTCTTTGATCTGGGGTGCCTCCATGACACCTTGTGTTGTGGCTTTGTGCCAAAGAAGATGTTTGTCACGCACAGATTATGATGGCTGCAGAATTCCAAGAGACGTTGTCCACTGTTATTGATCTTCCCAACGCCAAACTGTCCTAGACATGAAGGCCAAAATTTGTGGTCGGAGCCAGCCCTGGCACTGAAATCCCCCAGGATAAAAAGATGTCGTTTCTCTGGTGTTTCATTGACTTCTTTGCTAAGGTCGTCATAGCACTTGTCTTTAGATTCTGATGCTGCAGTTCTGTCTGGAGTTGGAGCTTCAGTATTCTTTCAGTGCCATCACTTGGTGGTATGATGGACTTTAGCAGCTTGTTTCTGATAGCAAAGCCAACTCCATGCTCCCTGATTTCTCCGCACGTTTGCCGTACCAGCAGAAAGTGAAGTCCCTCTCCTTGATGTTTACAGATTCTGAGAGTCTGGTCTCTTGCAGGGCGACAATGTCTATCCCCAGAGTGAGTAGTTCGTAGTTTATCACTGCAGTTTTGCGGGCATCCACAATCTCGTTTAGATCGTCTGAGATGCCAGGGGTCATGGTTCTTACGTTCCATGTTCCCAGCCTTAGGGCTGGTTGTTTTGTTTTTTTCTTGTTGATAGGTGTATAAGTTGCGGTCCATGTGTCAGGATGTTGTCCCTAAGCTCCATGTCACTGACCGTTAGGGTAATTCTATTAAAATAGACAGATATCTCCCAGAGTTTGCCGACAAAAAAAAATTATGGCTCGTTATAAGAATGTCTAAAGGGATGGTCCCGATAGAAGAGACTGGGGATTCACTTGGTAGACAAAGGCAGAAGGTGAGAACACTTGTGTATGTAGGAAGACCTAACACGAATGTCTAGTTTATCTGTCGGTGATCCTTCGTCAATTGATGGAGCCAATGTTTGAGTAACACTTTCACTCACTCACTTGCACTCCTTGCTTGCAAATGATCAAGAATGGAGGAAATGGTTGCAGTTCAAACAAAATTACTCTTTAATAGTTAAAGAGATAATTCAATAAACAATCGTCGTTCAACTAGGGAACTAGACAGTAAAAATTATGTTACAGGTTAGTGGTACAAAAAAAAGGAGTTTCTTATGTTTAGCTAGGTAGCTTATCATCATTCACACCATACTGACTGTCATCAACTGATGTCACAGGCATTCCGGGATAACTTCTCTCGCACCACACAAAAAGACTTGTTAGTCGTACGAGAGGAATTGATTACACATTTTATTGCCACTGGCTCTTTGCATCACATCAATGTACAACAAACAGTCGCTAACAAATCACACAAGAATGCACAGAATTGCCTATCACTAGTCGTTTCCTAACCCTATTGCTAATCTATCTACTCGGCTAACGAAATAAGCATCGACGCTAAGCGATGCGTTCACTACGAAGTCAGTGTCCCGTCTGATCATTCCTCCTGTGCTGTTTACACAGTACGCGGAAGGACTTGGGGCGCACTACGGCTTTTGCGTGCGGCCTCACTCAGCACGCTAGAGTAGTGGCCTCTCTTGAGTTTCAGTTTAGTTCTCCGTGTCTATCACGTTGGCGTGATCATGCCGTGACCAGAGTGCTTACTCTCTGGTTGACACCTCCGTGTCCCATGAGAGAACTATTTAATAGTTCCCCTTCTTATTTATTCCCTACACCTACCCTGCCCTCATGTAGGGGCACTGGGTTACCTCTATTCTACTTGAGGTAGACCACTCTTTCAGGGTGGTCTTCATTCCTATATAACCGAGTCTTTGACACACACCCTCCCCTCCTGTGTTGCGTTACAAACTTTGACTCATGGTTGTGACGCAAGAGGTTTCTAAAAATTAGTGTATCTAATTTTTGTCAAAGACTACTGATAACTTGGTTCTGGGTACCTCAATAGACTTCTACTGACTATTGTCACAGTGTAGTATCACTTTACTTGGCTACTGGTGATCGCCACAAACTTGTCTGGTTGGCGTGAGCCCTCTTCTCAATCGCACAATATTATATTAATTAGAGGTTTGTCTGAACCGGACCATTGTCTTATAAGACCTGCCCTCAAATAGTAAATTAACTCACTACCCATACAAAGTTGACTTTTTTAGGGTCAACACATGAATTGCTTCATGTCCCCCATATAATATTAAACAACCCTTGCACAAGCTGTGTGCGACAGGTTTTACCTATCTCGCTTCCGCGTGTAAAGTTATCTTCCACTGTTAAGTTAGTGTTTTGTTGTCTATTGTGTCCCCTGACCCGGAGTTATATCCCTTTGTTCTAAAAAATGTATGTGCTTTACATGTGTGTTTTCCTGGTTGTTTGCGTGTTTGAATCTACCTAATAATATAATTTAACTTCTAACATGTGTGTCTGTCTATCTATATGTATGTAAGTTAGTTTTCAAGTGCCATAATTCGGTTAAATGTGGCCACAAACAAGTGTATAACACTAATTCGTGACTACGTTTCCGTCTTATGAGACTTAAAATACTTTCTCTAAGGTTTAATCTAAACTACACACAACACATTTGAGACAGCACATTTCAACATTGAAAGCAAACGCCTGACGCAGACAAACAATAAAAAGTCGCGCTGAGCGACAGAAAAAATCCGCCGGCTGCCTTCTCTCTCCATTGTATATTTACCATTTTCTCTCACTTTCACACTTCTGTCACACATCTTTTATTCTCACAATTATTTAAAAACCTTGAAGTGACACTGTACAAGTTTGGCTCAGTTTGAAAAGAGTTGAGCTTAATGACTGTGCGTAACTTACTGCACGAGTCATGTATTTACAAAATATTTACATGGATGAAATAGGGTTGATAGTTTGTACCCTGATATTATTAAACACTATATTCTATTGAAATACTAATACTAATTCTCTAACTATCTACATTCTATTTTGTTGTACAAAATTAACCTAATTTAAGGGAAGCAATCTAACTATCTACAAAAATGAAAATGATGTGAGATGAGTTATGTATCTTTATGAAATGGGTAATGTGAAATGTAACACAAATTCTAAATAATGTTTTTAATGTTTAAATGAAAAAATATAATGGATATTTTTAATCTACATGGTATAAATGATGTATGTTCATGTGTATAATCCTTTTATCCTATACAGTATAACCTAATTTTAGTCCTAAATGATGAGGTTGTTAAAGTGTTCATAAAGATGGAATGAAATAAATTGAAATTAAATGACTACATGGTGTTGTTCCTATCTTAAGCTTTTTATACTAATCTTTAATTCGCTGTTATTAAGTTTAAAGTACTATCCTAATCTACTTTTATGCTAAGTAAGTGGGTAAATTAATGATTTATCTAAACTACAAACAAAAAATCTATTATATTCCCTAAATCTAATCTAACTCTATATTAAAGTAACTAACCTAACTATAATTTACCACTATCTTAAAACCGTTATATTACATATCACAATAAATATATATATACATGGTATTTATTTACCTCAGGTTAGTGGTTGCCATAACGTATAGAAATTGCTTTCGTTGGCATAGTTTATATATACACAACTATCCTGGGTATGCTAACTACACTACACAGTCATACTTGTGTCTTATGGGTATTCTTCCACTCGTCGAGTCCGCTGGTGTCGTAGCCAAGTATCTTCGTGTCTGTTATTTTACAGTGTTCTGACACTGTTCTTATGTGATTAACACAGGTGATTCACCGGAACACAAATGGAGCATAGTAAGTAACGAGCTGTCTATGTATACATGGTGATTCCCCTTGTTCTTGACGCACAGTTCTTAGTCTGCTGTCTACGGACACATGGTAGTTCACTGTTCTTAGCACACAGTCCTGATCCTGATGTCTATGTATTCAATAGTATATTCTACACAGGATATTTTAAGTGTACTAAATTAACATTTCTTACACTACCTATTCATGTGGAATATCAGGTATTTCTACCTCAGATGGTCGACTAAGAGTATCAGCAAGGATGTTGTCCCTACCCTTAATATGCTCTATACTAAAAGTATAATTCTGTAATATTAATGACCACCTGTAGATGCGGTCATTGCGATGTACCCCACTTTGTATGACCGTGATTGGGGAGTTGTCAGTCTGGACTACGAAGTGATTACCTGCCAGAAATCGATGCAACTTCCTCACCGAATAGATGACGCTTAGGGCTTCCAACTCTGATATGGAATATCTGGACTCAGCCGGTGTGATCTTGCAGCTCACGTAGCAAATCGGATGGAAGATGCCATCATAAAACTGGCCTAGTACTGCAGCGATGGAAATCCTGCTGGCATCTGTCCTAAGATAATAAACGAGCCTAGGATTAGGCAAACGGAGGATTGGTACATTACTAAATAGGATTTTCAATTTTGACAATGCAGAAATTAATAATGCATCTTTGACATCTAATTTTACTGATGCTTTTAAAACATTTGAAAATACACTTGTAATTTCAGCTAAGTTCGGTATGAACTTGCTATATTAATTTACTAAACCCAAAAGGCTCCTGACCTGTTTCTTTGTTGTAGGCATGGTCAGGTTCATAATTTTAGTAATAATTCTATTGTCAGTTTTCAGTTGCCCTTGTGAAATGACATGACCCAAAAAATCAATTTCTTGTAGGCCCAATTCGACTTTGCTCGGTTTGACAGTGAGACCGAAGAGTCGTAACCTATCGAAGACATGTCTGAGTTTCAGTAAGTGTGTTGTCCAGTCATCTGTATGGACACAAATATCATCTATATATGTCACCGTATTCGTCACTCCATGTAGTAAATCTCTAGTTAAGCGTACAAAAGTGGCAGGAGCATTACGAAGTCCGAAAGGAAGAAATAGCCACTCGTAAAGACCTAGAGGTGTTGAGAATGCAGTAAGATGGATAGATTGAGTCTGCATAGGGACCTGCCAATATCCCTTAGTAACGTCTAATTTAGAGAAGATTTTGGAGGTGGACATATCCAGAATAAGATCTTCGCAGGAAGGAATTGGTTCTGCGTCGATCTTAGTGACATTGTTGAGTTTTCTATAGTCCACACACAGACGAATGGTGGGGTCTTTTTTCTTGACCAGGACGATTGGAAAGGAGTACTCAGATGTAGATTTTTGAATGATTCCACTAGCTTCTAAATTAAGAATTTCCTTATTTAGACTTTCTCTATAGCTAAGTGGGATAGAGTACGGCCTGCATTTGATAGGCTTCGAGTCCGAAAGAAGGATAGAGTGCTCGATCCTGTCCGTCCTACTTGGAATGTCGGAAAATATGTCCTTATATTCAGTCACTAATTCTATTATCTGTCGTCGTTGTTCTTCTGTTAGTCCCGTTTCTAATCGTAAACAATCTAATGTCGCAGTCTTGTCTACAATTGGAACAGGTAGTTCCATCCCGTCGTCGTCTACCTGATTCAGTACGGTTGTGGTGCTAAGTGCATTTTCTGTAAGCTCACTAAGTGTATGCATCTCGTCGGCTTTGCCAGTCTCGCTAACTAGTGTAGTTGCGTTGTGTACGTCTGTCGTCTCATCCCTAGGTGTGGGTGCATTGTGTTCGTCTGTCTCTACTTCTGTCTCTTGTCGTGAAAAGTAGGGTTTCAACGTGTCCGTTTATCGATATTTCATAATCGACAGCCGAAATTTTTTTGTACCACTTTGAATGGCCCTTGCCATGAGGTCAATAATAGATTCTGTTTGTCTGGAAGTAAAAGCAGTATGTCTTGATCTGGTTCAAGATTAATAGTTCTAGCACCTTTGTTGGGGATGTGATGTTTGAGGATATCTGCACTGTTCACTGGAGTTAGTCCATTTTCCTCCTCCCAGGCGGATATTTCTTCATCTGTGCAGTGCCTTAGCTGGGGTAGACACCCAAGAATTAAATCAGTACAAGGGTTGTCTAGTATTGCACAAGTAAAGGTACCAGAAAGGAACGAGGTGTTTATACAGGCTCTTGCCAGAGGATAGGTTTCTATATTACCCGAAAAAGTACGGCATTTTACAGAGTCACCAGTATAATCCTTTGGATTAACAAGTTCCTTTTTAACACCAATAATAGAGCTTCCACTGTCAAGCAAACATCGGCATGGCTTCTCATTGACCATTGCAGAGTGAAACAATAGATTGCCTCTGGAGGCTACAGCTGCATTTGCATTCTCCAAGGAGGATGTTACAATATGTCCACATGTAAGTTTGCCGTCTGCATGAAATTGGTGACATCGCTCACAATTGTCAAAGCTTAAAATATCGTTTACACAACAAACATCTTCAGATTGGTTAAACGGTAATTCATTCTCGACCTCACACTCAGTCTCACTACCACTATCAGAGGATGTATCAATGAAAATTGCATTGTTGGCCTTCATTCTTTGGCGGCCTAGGCACTTATTGGAATAGTGCCCGTAGCTTGAACAGAAGAAGCATTTGACTGCACGCTTGTATGCAGTTCTTTTATTTTGTTGTTTCTTAATGACCATCTCAAGATGTCTCGGATAGTTTGGTGATTTATCACACATAGAATAAGTATCATGAAAAAGTTGGCAATAGACACATTTCGACACTTTTTTTATCTTTCTTGTCGACTCTATGAAATGGTTTTTTATTGCTCTGATAGCTTTTAGTTTGGTCCTTAACAAAAGAGACTATTTCAGAGTCGCTATTGGATGTTTTAAAAATGTCTCTATTTGAGGAAAAATATGCAGAGCCTTTTTTTCAAATTGTTCTATGGTTTCGATGTCTGACTGCTGCAGGAATTTAGCGAAAGGAGATGGTATTGTGGATATGACTTTATCCATGGCTATTAAATTTTTAAGTTTTTCAAAGTCCTTTCCTATTTTTGCTGCACTAAGCCATCTATTTAGTACGCTTTGGATATTTGAGACATAATCGATAAAGGTCTCGCTTGGCTTTGGTTTTAAATTGGAAAACTGTACTTGATACCCAGGGGCATCAAGTAAGAAATGTTGCATTATCCTATCGTGGATGTACTGATAGTTAGATCTAAGATCAGTTGGTATTGATTCTATCACTTTAAGGGGCTCCCCACTGAGGTTCTTCATGTAGATCATGGCCCACATATCGATTGGTACTTGGTGGTATTTCAACTGATACTCGACATTTTCTGTCCAGGCTGATATGGAATTTTCTTTACACAATGGCTTAATAATATTTTTGTACTTATTAAATTTATTCTCTTCTTGCTGACTTTTTAGTTTTGTAGCGGAGATCTCTAAGTGTGAATCTACATCCATACCTTTCATCTTTAACTGTGTCTCTGATTCCACCTGTATTTGTTTTTCTTTCACCCTTGTCATTTCATCTATCTCTTTTTGTTTTATTTCTAATTCCTTCTGTTTAATTTCCTTATCTTGATCTAATTGTTTTTGTTTAATCTCCTTATCCTGTTCTAATTGTTTTTGCTTAATCTCTTTATCTTGTTCTATTTGCTTTTGTTTTGTTATCTCCGCTAGTTCTGCAATCTCCTTTTGGTGTTGTCTTTCTCGTGCACGTTCATCTCTCTCAGCATCTTTTGCTTCCCTAAATTTTTGATCAGCATATTGCTCTAAGTCCTTTCCTGTGTATTCTAATTCCTTGCCCGCTTTTATGAAATCAGCTAATGTTGCCATGTTGTTGGGAAATTAGCTAGAGTTGATAGGCACTCAAATACTTATTCACTTATTTATATTAGATATGTTAAGTTTTTTAAATCCCTGAGTATAAAAAATATACTCTTAGATTACACCCTGTCACACAGATCACAAAAAATATGCTAATAGATCACACCCTGAAAAAGAGATGCATTATTAATCATATTGCATGCAAAATCGTTTGGGTATACTCATCTTAACATTCCAGATCAATCATGTACAATCGTTTGGCACCTCAAGTCCAATCGTCTGGCAATACCACATACAGCTTGCGTTATGCTTATGACCAGCTGTTGTTCTCCCTGGTTATCAAGAGCATCAACAATTAACCACTTGTAAACGATATATAACTCTAGACAATTTTGTACAATTACATGCCCCAGGACAATACAATGTGGTTTAATTAATAATAAATGTCACTGTCCTGTCTTCGTTCTAACGTCTTCTGCCTTCCCTAACTCTAGCTGTTTAATTTATGGAAGTGTTGTGCAGACTGCGTCTTATTTGCATAGCAAAAGTAGTGCCATCGCGACGGTAAGAAATAGAATAAGTATATAAATAATTAAATAAATGCTTTGAAATAAATATAAAGGTAATAATAATGTTCCATTAAATAAATATATTCAATAAATAATTAATATAAACAAATAATATTTGATATAAGTCAATGATTCAGGCGAGCAGCCGCTTTGCGATTTGTAAACAATCAGTCGCTGACTGCAAATGGCGTAACGCAGCTGTTTGTCAGTCGCGATACGTCACAGGCGCAGCGCTATTTTTAGATTGGAAAAATCGATTTTGTTCTCGGCTCATTTTTGTGTATTGCTCCGCCGTGAATCATATTTGACAAATACTAGTAAATAAATAAGTAATTGTAGAAATAAATGATACAAAACTATAATAATAATACTTACAAATCAGAAGAAAACATGTTCATAAGCACAAAATAATTCAGTAAGCATAAATAAACATAATTTGGTCACGATGGGCACAGCTCGCACTTTGTTCTGTCTGCACACGCCATATCACTAACCTAAATTAAACCCTGTGATTATCTAACTGTAATACTGTTTTAGAGCCGTGGGTGAGTGTTTTAGCTTGAACAATTGTCCAAGCTACACTTCTGACACCACTTTATCCTAGCCTGTCATCAACCGATGTCACAGGCATTCCGGGATAACTTCTCTTGCACCACACAAAAAGACTTGTTAGTCGTACGAGAGGAATTGATTACACATTTTATTGCCACTGGCTCTTTGCATCACATCAATGTACAACAAACAGTCGCTAACAAATCACACAAGAATGCACAGAATTGCCTATCACTAGTCGTTTCCTAACCCTATTGCTAATCTATCTACTCGGCTAACGAAATAAGCATCGACGCTAAGCGATGCGTTCACTACGAAGTCAGTGTCCCGTCTGATCATTCCTCCTGTGCTGTTTACACAGTACGCGGAAGGACTTGGGGCGCACTACGGCTTTTGCGTGCGGCCTCACTCAGCACGCTAGAGTAGTGGCCTCTCTTGAGTTTCAGTTTAGTTCTCCGTGTCTATCACGTTGGCGTGATCATGCCGTGACCAGAGTGCTTACTCTCTGGTTGACACTTCCGTGTCCCATGAGAGAACTATTTAATAGTTCCCCTTCTTATTTATTCCCTACACCTACCCTGCCCTCATGTAGGGGCACTGGGTTACCTCTATTCTACTTGAGGTAGACCACTCTTTCAGGGTGGTCTTCATTCCTATATAACTGAGTCTTTGACACTGACATTGACACTCAGACAACAGGATGACACGGAGTCACCTGGGATGATCTGATCTAATTTAGGGCTAGCGCTGACTTTCGTCTTGGAGTTGACCCTAACCGGTATTCGATGTTCCTCTGGATGCAAGGTTCCATCTCCACTAGTTAGTGGCTCTGCATTTCGGTAACCGTTCACCAGTTTAGGCTTCAGCAGTGAGGCTCCCCCAGTCTTATTGCAGAGATTAAGATCTTTTTTGGTATAATTTAACAAGGATGAAATTGGATACGGCAGCTCACTTCAGTAAGGTATGTTCAGCACAGCAGCCACGGTGGTTTTGAAACAGACGGAAGTCGGTAGTTATGATTTCCGGTACAGTAGTACTCATAGCGTATCGCCTTATTCCCATTGCTAGGGAGTGACGGACATATATCCCCAGTCATTAGACTTGGTATTGATGATAAGGGTCGAAGACATGGGAAATAGATTAGATGACATGGAAATAAATGCTGTCCCTAGTATTGCTGGCTATAGTTTTAGCACAGAAAATGTCCCGTTGTCAATATGACATCATTATTAGTCATATAGACACTGTACTACATTCAGAATGTAAACAGGAAACCAGCTAACGTAGTACTGGTGGTGTTCGCATAGTGATCTAGGCATCACATATCCCCCCTTCCCCCTCAGATAAAAGTACGGCTCAGCAAACTTTTAGGGTGGATGAGCCTAGATCGACTATAGATACTCAACATTGCTTATAGTCGAACCATTTGTTCCCTTCTATAGAATGATCTATTAGACTTCTTCTTTCGGCCCCGGGGCTTGCTTGGTACTGTTTTATGACCTGGAATTTCTCTAGGTAGGTCGGGTGAGGATCCAGTCAGAGGTGGGTGTGGAAAGCTAAGAGGTTCTTCCCTCCTCCCTACTTTCTGAACAACATTCTTGAGTCTCGGTCCTTGTGCGTAGCCAGATGACGCATCCAGAACAACCTGCATGGCCATGACAAATAGTATTGGCAAACTCGTACAACCCATCGCTATACCCACTTGGAGGTCAATCCATCTGGTCGTGAAAGCTGAGGTACAGAAATAGAGAGTGAACCCGGGGAAATACTGCTTAAGCATTGATGTGATCTTCTCGGGCATGTGGTACATCCTAAGTGCCTGCCACAGCATCTGGTGGGGCACTGACCCTTAGGCATTAGCCAGGTCCAACCATACCACGTGAAGGTCTGACTTTTCGCTCTTCGCTCTCTGGATAGCTTCCCAGATCATGGTAGCATGTTCCAAACATCTGGGGACTCCAGGTATGTCCCCTGTTTGAACTGCCTTGTCGATATGTTGTTTGTCCATCAAGAATAATATGACTATTCATTTCATCCAGTGGGGTTGAAGGTATGGAGCCGTTATACACTGTCAACATGGAGTTGATATTAAGCCCAAAGTTGGTACAGGCATATGAGAAAGCTGAAACATTGTGTTGCATGTCTGCCTCTGAGTTGAATTTAGAGCACAATCATCAGCAAACAGGATCTCTCTCATGGTGTCGCTGGTAGTTTTGGTTTTAGCTTTCAGTCTTGTGAGATTGATTGGCCTGGCTCCACTCCGGACTTATTCGTTGGAGCCTCCACGCAGATCTCAGCATCTGGTGGAGTCTTTTCTGGACGTTTGGGCACGGTTTGTACACTGTGTATGAGACACCATTGGGACCCGGTGCCGACTAACCTTTGGCCTTCTTCTCAACAGCCATGACCTTGTCCCACCTCAGTGGCTTGGCATTGAAACCTAATGTAGGTTCTTCTGGTGATACCAGCCCTTCTATTTCTCCAAGTGGAATGTCATGCTGTGCATCCAAGTACGAGTGTACCAGATGCTCCTCCAGCTTCTCTTTCTTGATGGATTGTGCTGCTCGAACAAATTTCTTGCGAAATGGAATGGTTCGTGGAAAAATTTCTTGGCTTCTCTCCGCATTCTTTGCATGTTTCTGCAGAATCATTCTGCTCCACAGAGGGCGCTATGTCTGGCTTTGAGGTGCTCCCACAACTCTTGCTCTCACTTGCATCTGCCTTTTTAAATCGTTTCCGAGCAGCTCTCTTCTCCACTCTCACCTCAGAGATTAGCTTTTGTCACCTGCTCATCTGCGGGCTGGTAACCTCCTTCCTCTCACTGCCACCAAATTGACGCAGGCAGTGGAGGTATACAATTTCTCCAAACCTCTCTATTTTCTCATTCAATGGTGTCTCCTTAAGTTCTTCATCTAATGCTTGGAACAGACTGTTCTCTAGTCATCCCCATGCCTCCCTTTCGCAAGCAGGTGGGAACTTGGTCATTTTGAGTGGACCGTCAGAAAGGTGCTCGGTTGCAGAACGATCAACTTGGATATTGTCAGCACTGTGGGGTTCACCTTGGCTGAGATTTTCTACCATCTCACATGCCACATCAGTGAAATTGTGATGCTGATCGTCCTGTGGTGCACTCGCGCACTTCTTAAGTCCCACGTGAATTTGCATCTCACGTGAATTTGCATCTCCCGCTGAGTGGTGAATCTTTTATGTGAGACTAAAGTCAAAGTCTGTGTGTCACTGTGTATGTGGAAATGTTAAAAAGCTATGACAGCCGGATTCAGATGTATGTATATGTAGACAGTTGAAAGACTATGATAGATAAGCAATGTTACGTTTATGTCCACTGCTACAGGAAGACTACAGCAGACATGTTGAAAGACTAACAGATAAAGCAATGTTATGTTTATGTCCACTTCTAGAGGAAGACTGCAGCAGACATGTTGAAAGACTGACAGATAAAGCAATGTCACGTTTATGTCCACTTCTAGAGGAAGACTGCAGCAGTATTGTTGAAAGACTGACAGATAAAGCAATGTTACGTTTATGTCCACTTCTAGAGGAAGACTGCAGCAAACATGTTGAAAGACTGACAGATAAAGCAATGTTACGTTTATGTCCAGTGCTACATGTAGACTACAGCAGACATGAGGTAGCGTTACATGCATGCAGACTACAGCAGACACGAGGTAGCATTATATGCATGCTCCAGCTGCGTGGATACACAGAGCTTACCATTCGTGTCCATATCGGCAGCAAGCCTTTGTAGAGTGACAGGAACCCCTCCTGTTGAACAGTTTTCACCAGACAGTCCACGGATCCTGAGTACAGCAGGCCCCTGACACAGTGACAATAAACAGTATATGTCAACACACAAGCTGTCCAGGAATACACTGTACATGCTACTTGCTACATGTCAGACTAGGGGATACACTGTACATGCTACTTACTAAACCTATCAGACTAGGGGATACACTGTACATGCTACTTACTACATCTGTCAGACTAGGGGATACACTGTACATGCTACTTACTACATCTGTCAGACTAGGGGATACACTGTACATGCTACTTACTAAACCTATCAGACTAGGGGATACAATGTACATGCTACTTACTACATCTGTCAGACTAGGGGATACACTGTACATGCTACTTACTAAACCTGTCAGACTAGGGGATACACTGTACATGCTACTTACTACATCTGTCAGACTAGGGGATACACTTTACATGCTACTTACTAAACCTATCAGACTAGGGGATACAATGTACATGCTACTTACTAAACCTGTCAGACTAGGGGATACACTGTACATGCTACTTACTACATCTGTCATACTAGGGGATACACTATACATGCTACTTATTAAACCTATCAGACTAGGGGATACACTATACATGCTACTTATTAAACCTATCAGACTAGGGGATACACTGTACATGCTACTTAGTAAACCTATCAGACTAGGGGATACACTGTACATGCTACTTACTAAACCTATCAGACTAGGGGATACACTGTACATGCTACTTACTACACCTGTCAGACTAGGGGATACACTGTACATGCTACTTGCTACACCTGTCAGACTAGGGGATACACTGTACATGCTACTTGCTACACCTGTCAGACTAGGGGATACACTGTACATGCTACTTACTAAACCTGTCAGACTAGGGGATACACTGTACATGCTACTTACTAAACCTGTCAGACTAGGGGATACACTGTACATGCTACTTGCTACACCTGTCAGACTAGGGGATACACTGTACATGCTACTTACTACACCTGTCAGACTAGGGGATACACTGTACATGCTACTTGCTACACCTGTCAGACTAGGGGATACACTGTACATGCTACTTACTACACCTGTCAGACTAGGGGATACACTGTACATGCTACTTACTACACCTGTCAGACTAGGGGATACACTGTACATGCTACTTACTAAACCTGTCAGACTAGGGGATACACTGTACATGCTACTTACTACACCTGTCAGACTAGGGGATACACTGTACATGCTACTTGCTAAACCTGTCAGACTAGGGGATACACTGTACATGCTACTTGCTACACCTGTCAGACTAGGGGATACACTGTACATGCTACTTACTACATCTGTCAGACTAGGGGATACACTGTACATGCTACTTACTAAACCTATCAGACTAGGGGATACACTGTACATGCTACTTACTAAACCTGTCAGACTAGGGGATACACTGTACATGCTACTTACTACATCTGTCAGACTAGGGGATACACTGTACATGCTACTTACTAAACCTGTCAGACAAGGGGATACACTGTACATGCTACTTACTAAACCTGTCAGACTAGGGAATACACTGTACATGCTACTTACTAAACCTGTCAGACTAGAGGATACACTGTACATGCTACTTGCTACACCTGTCAGACTAGGGGATACACTGTACATGCTACTTACTACACCTGTCAGACTAGGGGATACACTGTACATGCTACTTACTAAACCTATCAGACTAGGGGATACACTGTACATGCTACTTACTAAACCTGTCAGACTAGGGGATACACTGTACATGCTACTTGCTACACCTGTCAGACTAGGGGATACACTGTACATGCTACTTACTACACCTGTCAGACTAGGGGATACACTGTACATGCTACTTACTAAACCTGTCAGACTAGGGGATACACTGTACATGCAACTTGCTACACCTGTCAGACTAGGGGATACACTGTACATGCTACTTACTACATCTAACAGACTAGGGGATACACTGTACATGCTACTTGCTACACCTGTCAGACTAGGGGATACACTGTACATGCTACTTACTACACCTGTCAGACTAGGGGATACACTGTACATGCAACTTGCTAAACCTGTCAGACTAGGGGATACACTGTACATGCAACTTGCTACACCTGTCAGACTAGGGGATACACTGTACATGCTACTTACTACATCTAACAGACTAGGGGATACACTGTACATGCTACTTACTACATCTGTCAGACTAGGGGATACACTGTACATGCTACTTACTAAACCTGTCAGACTAGGGGATACACTGTACATGCTACTTACTACATCTAACAGACTAGGGGATACACTGTACATGCTACTTACTACATCTAACAGACTAGGGGATACACTGTACATGCTACTTACTACACCTGTCAAACTAGGGGATACACTGTACATGCTACTTACTAAACCTGTCAGACTAGGGGATACACTGTACATGCTACTTACTAAACCTGTCAGACTAGGGGATACACTGTACATGCTACTTGCTACACCTGTCAGACTAGGGGATACACTGTACATGCTACTTACTAAACCTGTGAGACTAGGGGATACACTGTACATGCTACTTACTACATCTAACAGACTAGGGGATACACTGTACATGCTACTTACTACATCTGTCAGACTAGGGGATACACTGTACATGCTACTTACTACATCTGTCAGACTAGGGGATACACTGTACATGCTACTTACTAAACCTGTCAGACTAGGGGATATACTGTACATGCTACTTACTAAACCTGTCAGACTAGGGGATACACTGTGCATGCTACTTACTACACCTGTCAGGCTAGGGGATACACTGTACATGCTACTTACTACATCTGTCAGACTAGGGGATACACTGTACATGCTACTTGCTACACCTATCAGACTAGGGGATACACTGTACATGCTACTTACTACACCTGTCAGACTAGGGGATACACTGTACATGCTACTTGCTACACCTGTCAGACTAGGGGATACACTGTACATGCTACTTACTACACCTGTCAGACTAGGGGATACACTGTACATGCTACTTACTAAACCTATCAGACTAGGGGATACACTGTACATGCTACTTACTAAACCTATCAGACTAGGGGATACACTGTACATGCTACTTACTAAACCTATCAGACTAGGGGATACACTGTACATGCTACTTACTAAACCTGTCAGACTAGGGGATACACTGTACATGCTACTTACTACAACTGTCAGACTAGGGGATACACTGTACATGCTACTTGCTACACCTGTCAGACTAGGGGATACACTGTACATGCTACTTACTACACCTGTCAGACTAGGGGATACACTGTACATGCTACTTACTACATCTGTCAGACTAGGGGATACACTGTACATGCTACTTACTAAACCTGTCAGACTAGGGGATACACTGTACATGCTACTTACTAAACCTGTCAGACTAGGGGATACACTGTACATGCTACTTGCTACACCTGTCAGACTAGGGGATACACTGTACATGCTACTTACTAAACCTGTCAGACTAGGGGATACACTGTACATGCTACTTACAACATCTAACAGACTAGGGGATACACTGTACATGCTACTTACTACATCTGTCAGACTAGGGGATACACTGTACATGCTACTTACTACATCTGTCAGACTAGGGGATACACTGTACATGCTACTTACTAAACCTGTCAGACTAGGGGATACACTGTACATGCTACTTACTAAACCTGTCAGACTAGGGGATACAACTGTGCTTCACACTTACTAAACCACAACCAGACACAAGTTATATGTGTATGATTCCTCTATCAGTGGGGTAGAGCCCTCCACACACAAGCGAACAACAGAATGAACGAACAGACTTTATTTTCAAAGGGTAACAAATTGGGCACGCAGGCCCGTCTTACATTCAGCCCTTCCAATAACTCATCTTTCTTTCATCAACAGTGCATAGAAAAAAACATTGTCAAATGAATTTTGTAAACATAAACAATGCATATTACTATGTTATGAGGCACATCCACCACCCACCCACACATCCCCCATTCACTCCACTCCCCCACACATAACCCACACACACATACATACCCCCACCCATGCACCACATCCCTACACCTATACATCTCTCCACCCACACACACCTCTCACCCACCACACATCCCATTCACCCACAACCCAAGCACACATGCATTCCCCAACCCACACATCCCCCACCCACACACATCCACCCACCTACACACATCTCCCCACCCACTCACATATCCTCTACCCATCCCATTACCCACCAACAATCACTCACCCATATATCCTCCTCCACCCACACACCTCCAACCACCCAGCCAAACACACATTCCTCAGCCCCACATCCCCCCCGCACACACACATCTCCCCACCAACTCACATATCCCACACCTACCAACACACAAATTCCGCATCCACCCACCTAATCTCCCATCTCCCCCAGCCCACTCACAGATCCCGAGCCCACCCCTACAAACATCTCCCACCATCTCCTAACCTACACACACTCACCCACCCACATATCCTCTACCTACCCACACATCCTCTACCCACCCATCCCCAACCAAACAACCCTTAACCACACACCCTTACTCATATACATTCACCCACCCACATATCCTCTACCCAACCACACATCCTCCACCCACCCATCCCCCAGCCACACATCCCTTAACCACACACCCCTACCCATATGCACACACCCCACCCACACACAATCTCCCCACCCATACACACATCCCTCACACACATCCCCACCCACCAACACATCCCCCATTCACAAACACACACCTCCCATCCACACACACACACAACCCACATACACATCCCCAACCCATACACTCATCCCCTCACACATCCCTAGACAAATGTATTTATCCCTCAACCACTAACACCCACACATCCCTCACCCACTCATCAACACATACATCTCCTATCTACCCACCCACACTCACACACCCCAACCACCCATCTAAACACACATCCCCCACCCTCACACACATCCTTCACCTATCTGCACACCCAACCACACCCCCACCCACCCATCCTGTATTCACACCCATCTCCCCTCCCACACAACACCACACCCACCCCAAAGACACATCCCTCACCCACACACACATCTCCCCACACATCTCCTGAGAGTCCAAGGGAGACAACTGTGGCCCATACTTGCCATCCTTGGTAGGCTGGTTCATGATCCTGGATTTGATTACGTCTGCTGGTGTCCCCATCAGAGCCGCGACTAAACCAGAGCAGGCGCTGTAGACATGGAGGACATTGTTTATACACTGTCAACATGGAGGACACCGTCTATATAAGTATCACCTCACTGTCAACATGGAGGACATTTTTTATACACTGTCAACATGGAGAACATTGTTTATACAGTCAACATGGAGAACATTGTTTATACACTGTCGACATGGAGGACACTGTTTATACACTGTAGACATGGAGGACACTGTTTATACACTGTCAACATGGAGGACACTGTTTATACACTGTCAACATGGAGAACATTGTTTATACACTGTCAACATGGAGGACACTGTTTATTCACTGTCAACATGGAGGACATTGATTATACACTGTCAACATGGAGAACATTGTTTATACACTGTCGACATGGAGAACATTGTTTATACACTGTCGACATGGAGGACACTGTTTATACACTGTCGACATGGAGGACACTGTTTATACACTGTCAACATGGAGGACATTGTCAATACAAGTATCACCTCACTGTCAACATGGAGGACAGTGTTTATACGCTGTCAACATGGAGAACATTGTTTATACACTGTCGACATGGAGAACACTGTTTATACACTGTCAACATGGAGGACATTGTTTATACACTGTCAACATGGAGGACACTGTTTATACACTGTCAACATGGAGGACATTGTTTATACACTGTCAACATGGAGGACATTGTTTATACACTGTCAACATGGAGAACATTGTTTATACACTGTCAACATGGAGAACATTGTTTATACACTGTCGACATGGAGGACACTGTTTATACACTGTCGACATGGAGGACACTGTCTATACAAGTATCACTTCACTGTCAACATGGAGGACACTGTTTATACACTGTCAACATGGAGAACATTGTTTATACACTGTCAACATGGAGAACATTGTTTATACACTGTCAACATGGAGGACACTGTTTATACACTGTCGACATGGAGGACACTGTCTATACAAGTATCACTTCACTGTCAACATGGAGGACACTGTTTATACACTGTCAACATGGAGGACATTGTCAATACAAGTATCACCTCACTGTCGACATGGAGGACAGTGTTTATACACAGTCAACATGGAGGACACTGTTTATTCACTGTCAACATGGAGGACATTGTTTATACACTGTCAACATGGAGGACATTGTTTATACACTGTCAACATGGAGAACATTGTTTATACACTGTTGACATGGAGGACACTGTTTATACACTGTCGACATGGAGGACACTGTTTATACACTGTCAACATGGAGGACATTGTCAATACAAGTATCACCTCACTGTCGACATGGAGGACAGTGTTTATACACTGTCGACATGGAGGACACTGTTTATACACTGTCGACATGGAGGACATTGTCAATAAAGTATCACCTCAATGTCGACATGGAGGACATTGTTTATACACTGTCAACACGGAGAACATTGTTTATACACTGTCAACATGGAGAACATTGTTTATACACTGTCAACATGGAGAACATTGTTTATACACTGTCAACATGGAGAACATTGTTTATACACTGTCAACATGGAGAACATTGTTTATACACTGTCAACATGGAGGACATTGTTTATACACTGTCAACATGGAGAACATTGTTTATACACTGTCAACATGGAGAACATTGTTTATACACTGTCAACATGGAGAACATTGTTTATACACTGTCAACATGGAGGACATTGTTTATACACTGTCAACATGGAGAACATTGTTTATACACTGTCAACATGGAGAACATTGTTTATACGCTGTCAACATGGAGAACATTGTTTATACACTGTCAACATGGAGAACATTGTTTATACACTGTCAACATGGAGGACATTGTTTATACACTGTCAACATGGAGAACATTGTTTATACACTGTCGACATGGAGGACATTGTTTATACACTGTCAACAAGGAGAACATTGTTTATACACTGTCAACATGGAGAACATTGTTTATACACTGTCAACATGGAGAACATTGTTTATACACTGTCGACATGGAGGACATTGTTTATACACTGTCAACTTGGAGGACATTGTTTATACACTGTCAACATGGAGGACATTGTTTATACACTGTCGACATGGAGAACATTGTTTATACACTGTCAACATGGAGAACATTGTTTATACACTGTCGACATGGAGGACATTGTTTATACACTGTCAACATGGAGGACATTGTTTATACACTGTCAACATGGAGAACATTGTTTATACACTGTCAACATGGAGGACACTGTTTATACACTGTCAACATGGAGGACATTGTTTATACACTGTCAACATGGAGGACACTGTCTATACAAGTATCACTTCACTGTCAACATGGAGGACACTGTTTATACACTGTCAACATGGAGAACATTGTTTATACACTGTCAACATGGAGAACATTGTTTATACACTGTCAACATGGAGGACACTGTTTATACACTGTCGACATGGAGGACACTGTCTATACAAGTATCACTTCACTGTCAACATGGAGGACACTGTTTATACACTGTCAACATGGAGGACATTGTCAATACAAGTATCACCTCACTGTCGACATGGAGGACAGTGTTTATACACTGTCAACATGGAGGACACTGTTTATTCACTGTCAACATGGAGGACATTGTTTATACACTGTCAACATGGAGGACATTGTTTATACACTGTCAACATGGAGAACATTGTTTATACACTGTCAACATGGAGGACATTGTCAATACAAGTATCACCTCACTGTCAACATGGAGGACAGTGTTTATACACTGTCGACATGGAGGACACTGTTTATACACTGTCAACATGGAGGACATTGTCAATAAAGTATCACCTCAATGTCGACATGGAGGACATTGTTTATACACTGTCAACACGGAGAACATTGTTTATACACTGTCAACATGGAGAACATTGTTTATACACTGTCAACATGGAGAACATTGTTTATACACTGTCAACATGGAGAACATTGTTTATACACTGTCAACATGGAGGACATTGTTTATACACTGTCAACATGGAGAACATTGTTTATACACTGTCAACATGGAGAACATTGTTTATACACTGTCAACATGGAGAACATTGTTTATACACTGTCAACATGGAGAACATTGTTTATACACTGTCAACATGGAGGACATTGTTTATACACTGTCAACATGGAGAACATTGTTTATACACTGTCAACATGGAGAACATTGTTTATACACTGTCAACATGGAGAACAATTGTTTATACACTGTCAACATGGAGAACATTGTTTATACACTGTCAACATGGAGGACATTGTTTATACACTGTCAACATGGAGAACATTGTTTATACACTGTCGACATGGAGGACATTGTTATATACACTGTCAACAAGGAGAGAACATGTTTATACACTGTCAACATGGAGAACATTGTTTATACACTGTCAACATGGAGAACATTGTTTATACACTGTCGACATGGAGGACATTGTTTATACACTGTCAACTTGGAGGACATTGTTTATACACTGTCAACATGGAGGACATTGTTTATACACTGTCGACATGGAGAACATTGTTTATACACTGTCAACATGGAGAACATTGTTTATACACTGTCGACATGGAGGACATTGTTTATACACTGTCAACATGGAGGACATTGTTTATACACTGTCAACATGGAGAACATTGTTTATACACTGTCAACATGGAGGACACTGTTTATACACTGTCAACATGGAGGACATTGTTTATACACTGTCAACATGGAGGACATTGTTTATACACTGTCAACATGGAGAACATTGTTTATACACTGTCAACATGGAGGACACTGTTTATACACTGTCGACATGGAGGACATTGTTTATACACTGTCAACATGGAGGACACTGTTTATACACTGTCGACATGGAGGACATTGTTTATACACTGTCAACATGGAGGACACTGTCTATACAAGTATCACTTCACTGTCAACATGGAGGACACTGTTTATACACTGTCAACATGGAGAACATTGTTTATACACTGTCAACATGGAGAACATTGTTTATACACTGTCAACATGGAGGACACTGTTTATACACTGTCGACATGGAGGACACTGTCTATACAAGTATCACTTCACTGTCAACATGGAGGACACTGTTTATACACTGTCAACATGGAGCACATTGTCAATACAAGTATCACCTCACTGTCGACATGGAGGACAGTGTTTATACACTGTCAACATGGAGGACACTGTTATTCACTGTCAACATGGAGGACATTGTTTATACACTGTCAACATGGAGGACATTGTTTATACACTGTCAACATGGAGAACATTGTTTATACACTGTCTGACATGGAGGACACTGTTTATACACTGTCGACATGGAGGACACTGTTTATACACTGTCAACATGGAGGACATTGTCAATACAAATATCACCTCACTGTCGACATGGAGGACAGTGTTTATACACTGTCAACATGGAGAACATTGTTTATACACTGTTGACATGGAGAACATTGTTTATACACTGTCAACATGGAGGTACATTGTTTATACACTGTCAACATGGAGGACACTGTTTATACACTGTCAACATGGAGAACATTGTTTATACACTGTCAACATGGAGGACACTGTTTATACACTGTCAACATGGAGGACATTGTCAATACAAGTATCACCTCACTGTCAACATGGAGGACACTGTTTATACACTGTCAACATGGAGGACATTGTCAATACAAGTATCACTTCACTGTCAACATGGAGGACACTGTTTATACACTGTCAACATGGAGAACATTGTTTATACACTGTCAACATGGAGGACATTGTTTATACACTGTCAACATGGAGGACACTGTTTATACACTGTCAACATGGAGAACATTGTTTATACACTGTCAACATGGAGGACACTGTTTTATACACTGTCAACATGGAGGACATTGTCAATACAAGTATCACCTCACTGTCAACATGGAGGACATTGTCAATACAAGTATCACCTCACTGTCAACATGGAGAACACTGTTTATACACTGTCGACATGGAGGACACTGTTTATACACTGTCAACATGGAGGACATTGTCAATACAAGTATCACCTCACTGTCAACATGGAGAACACTGTTTATACACTGTCGACATGGAGGACACTGTTTATTCACTGTCAACATGGAGGACAATTGTCAATAAAGTATCACCTCACTGTCGACATGGAGGACAGTGTTTATACACTGTCGACATGGAGGACATTGTTTATACACTGTCAACACGGAGAAACATTGTTTATACACTGTCAACATGGAGAACATTGTTTATACACTGTCAACATGGAGAACATTGTTTATACACTGTCAACATGGAGAACATTGTTTATACACTGTCAACATGGAGGACATTGTTTATACACTGTCAACATGGAGAACATTGTTTATACACTGTCAACATGGAGAACATTGTTTATACACTGTCAACATGGAGAACATTGTTTATACACTGTCAACATGGAGGACATTGTTTATACACTGTCAACATGGAGAACATTGTTTATACACTGTCAACATGGAGAACATTGTTTATACACTGTCAACATGGAGAACATTGTTTATACACTGTCAACATGGAGAACATTGTTTATACACTGTCAACATGGAGGACATTGTTTATACACTGTCGACATGGAGGACATTGTTATACACTGTCAACACGGAGAACATTGTTTATACACTGTCAACATGGAGAAAATTGTTTATACACTGTCAACATGGAGAACATTGTTTTATACACTGTCGACATGGAGCACATTGTTTATTACACTGTCAACTTGGAGGACATTGTTTATACACTGTCACCATGGAGGACATTGTTTATACACTGTCGACATGGAGAACATTGTTTATACACTGTCAACATGGAGAACATTGTTACTACACTGTCGACATGGAGGACACTGTTTATACACTGTCAACATGGAGGACATTGTTTATACACTGTCAAACATGGAGAACATTCTTATACACTGTCAACATGGAGGACACTGTTTATACACTGTCAACATGGAGGACATTGTTTATACACTGTCACAATGGAGGACACTGTCTATACAAGTATCACTTCACTGTCAACATGGAGGACATTGTTTATACACTGTCAACATGGAGGACATTGTTTATACACTGTCAACATGGAGGACACTGTTTATACACTGTCAACATGGAGGACATTGTTTATACACTGTCAACATGGAGGACACTGTATATACAAGTTTCACCTCACTGTCGACATGGAGGACAGTGTTTATACACTGTCAACATGGAGAACATTGTTTATACAGTCAACATGGAGAACATTGTTTATACACTGTCGACATGGAGGACATTGTTTATACACTGTCGACATGGAGGACATTGTTTATACACTGTCGACATGGAGGACATTGTTTATACACTGTCGACATGGAGGACATTGTTTATACACTGTCAACATGGAGGACATTGTTTATACACTGTCTACATGGAGGACATTGTCTATACAAGTATCACCTGTCTACATGGAGGACACTGTCAATACAAGTATCACCTCACTGTCTACATGGAGGACATTGTCTATACAAGTATCACCTGTCTACATGGAGGACATTGTCTATACAAGTATCACCTCACTGTCTACATGGAGGACATTGTCTATACAAGTATCACCTGTCTACATGGAGGACATTTGTCTATACAAGTATCACCTGTCTACATGGAGGACATTGTCTATACAAGTATCACCTCACTGTCTACATGGAGGACATTGTCTATACAAGTATCACCTGTCTACATGGAGGACATTGTCTATACAAGTATCACCTGTCTACATGGAGGACATTGTCTATACAAGTATCACCTGTCTACATGGAGGACATTGTCTATACAAGTATCACCTCACTGGTCTACATGGAGGACACTGTCTATACAAGTATCACCTGTCTACATGGAGGACACTGTCAATACAAGTATCACCTTACTGTCTACATGGAGGACTCTGTCTATACAAGTATCACCTGTCTACATGGAGGACACTGTCTATACAAGTATCACCTGTCTACATGGAGGACACTGTCTATACAAGTATCACCCTGTCTACATGGAGGACATTGTCTATACAAGTATCACCTGTCTACATGGAGGACATTGTCTGTACAAGTATCACCTCACTGTCTACATGGAGGACATTGTCTATACAAGTATCATCTGTCTACATGGAGGACATTGTCTATACAAGTATCACCTGTCTACATGGAGGACATTGTCTATACAAGTATCACCTGTCTACATGGAGGACATTGTCTATAAAGTATCACCTCACTGTCTACATGGAGGACATTGTCTATACAAGTATCACCTCACTGTCTACATAGAGGACATTGTCTATACAAATATCACCTGTCTACATGGAGGACATTGTCTATACAAGTATCACCTCACTGTCTACATGGAGGACATTGTCTATACAAGTATCACCTCACTGTCTACATGGAGGACATTGTCTATACAAGTATCACCTGTCTACATGGAGGACATTGTCTATACAAGTTATCACCTCACTGTCTACATGGAGGACACTGTCTATACAAGTATCACCTGTCTACATGGAGGACACTGTCAATACAAGTATCACCTCACTGTCTACATGGAGGACTCTGTCTATACAAGTATCACCTGTCTACATGGAGGACACTGTCTATACAAGTATCACCTGTCTACATGGAGGACATTGTCTATACAAGTATCACCTGTCTACATGGAGGACATTGTCTATACAAGTATCACCTGTCTACATGGAGGACATTGTCTATACAAGTATCACCTCACTGTCTACATGGAGGACATTGTCTATACAAGTATCACCTGTCTACATGAAGGACACTGTCAATACAAGTATCACCTCACTGTCTACATGGAGGACATTGTCTATACAAGTATCACCTGTCTACATGGAGGGACATTGTCTATACAAGTATCACCTGTCTACATGGAGGACATTGTCTATACAAGTATCACCTCACTGTCTACATGGAGGACATTGTCTATACAAGTATCACCTGTCTACATGGAGGACATTGTCTATACAAGTATCACCTGTCTACATGGAGGACATTGTCTATACAAGTATCACCTCACTGTCTACATGGAGGACATTGTCTATACAAGTATCACCTCACTGTCTACATGGAGGACATTGTCTATACAAGTATCACCTGTCTACATGGAGGACATTGTCTATACAAGTATCACCTCACTGTCTACATGGAGGACATTGTCATACAAGTATCACCTCACTGTCTACATGGAGGACATTGTCTATACAAGTATCACCTCACTGTCTACATGGAGGACATTGTCTATACAAGTATCACCTCACTGTCTACATGGAGGACATTGTCTATACAAGTATCACCTCACTGTCTACATGGAGGACATTGTCTATACAAGTATCACCTCACTGTCTACATGGAGGACATTGTCTATACAAGTATCACCTCACTGTCTACATGGAGGACACTGTCAATACAAGTATCACCTCACTGTCTACATGGAGGACTCTGTCTATACAAGTATCACCTGTCTACATGGAGGACACTGTCTATACAAGTATCACCTGTCTACATGGAGGACATTGTCTATACAAGTATCACCTGTCTACATGGAGGACATTGTCTATACAAGTATCACCTCACTGTCTACATGGAGGACACTGTCTATACAAGTATCACCTGTCTACATGGAGGACACTGTCTATACAAGTATCACCTGTCTACATAGAGGACACTGTCTATACAAGTATCACCTCACAGTCAACATAGAGGACACTGTCTATACAAGTATCACCTGTCTACATGGAGGACACTGTCTATACAAGTATCACCTCACAGTCAACATAGAGGACACTGTCTATACAAGTATCACCTCACAGTCAACATAGAGGACACTGTCTATACAAGTATCACCTCACTGTCTACATGGAGGACACTGTCTATACAAGTATCACCTGTCTACATGGAGGACACTGTCTATACAAGTATCACCTGTCTACATGGAGGACACTGTCTATACAAGTATCACCTGTCTACATGGAGGACACTGTCTATACAAGTATCACCTCACAGTCAACATAGAGGACATTGTCTATACAAGTATCACCTCACTGTCTACATGGAGGACACTGTCTATACAAGTATCACCTCACAGTCAACATAGAGGACACTGTCTATACAAGTATCACCTCACTGTCAACATGGAGGACACTGTCTATACAAGAATCACTTCACTGTCAACATGGAGGACACTGTTTATACACTGTCAACATGGAGAACATTGTTTATACACTGTCAACATGGAGAACATTGTTTATACACTGTCAACATGGAGGACACTGTTTATACACTGTCGACATGGAGGACACTGTCTATACAAGTATCACTTCACTGTCAACATGGAGGACACTGTTTATACACTGTCAACATGGAGGACATTGTCAATACAAGTATCACCTCACTGTCGACATGGAGGACAGTGTTTATACACAGTCAACATGGAGGACACTGTTTATTCACTGTCAACATGGAGGACATTGTTTATACACTGTCAACATGGAGGACATTGTTTATACACTGTCAACATGGAGAACATTGTTTATACACTGTGACATGGAGGACACTGTTTATACACTGTCGACATGGAGGACACTGTTTATACACTGTCAACATGGAGGGACATTGTCAATACAAGTATCACCTCACCCTGTCGACATGGAGGACAGTGTTTATACACTGTCGGACATGGAGGACACTGTTTATACACTGTCGAAATGGAGGACATTTGTCAATAAAGTATCACCTCAATGTCGACATGGAGGACATTGTTTATACACTGTCAACAAGGAGAACATTGTTTATACACTGTCAACATGGAGAACATTGTTTATACACTGTCAACATGGAGAACATTGTTTATACACTGTCGACATGGAGAACATTGTTTATACACTGTCAACACTGGAGAACATTGTTCTATACACTGTCAACATGGAGGACATTGTTTATACACTGTCAACATGGAGAACATTGTTTATACACTGTCAACATGGAGAACATCTGTTCTATACACTGTCAACATGGAGAACATTGTTTATACACTGTCAACATGGAGGACATTGTTTTATACACTTGTCAACATGGAGAACATTGTTTATACACTGGTCAACATGGAGAACATTGTTTATACACTGTCAACATGGAGAACATTGTTTATACACTGTCAACATGGAGAACATTGTTTATACACTGTCAACATGGAGGACATTGTTTATACACTGTCAACATGGAGAACATTGTTTATACACTGTCGACATGGAGGGACATTGTTTATACACTGTCACAAGGAGAACATTGTTTATACCACTGTCAACATGGAGAACATTGTTTATACACTGTCAACATGGAGAACATTGTTTATACACTGTCGACATGGAGGACATTGTTTATACACTGTCAACTTGGAGGACATTGTTTATACACTGTCAACATGGAGGACATTTGTTATACACTGTCGACATGGAGAACATTGTTTATACACTGTCAACATGGAGAACATTGTTTATACACTGTCGACATGGAGGACATTGTTTATACACTGTCAACATGGAGGACATTGTTTATACACTGTCAACATGGAGAACATTGTTTATACACTGTCAACATGGAGGACACTGTTTATACACTGTCAACATGGAGGACATTGTTTATACACTGTCAACATGGAGGACACTGTCTATACAAGTATCACTTCACTGTCAACATGGAGGACACTGTTTATACACTGTCAACATGGAGAACATTGTTTATACACTGTCAACATGGAGAACATTGTTTATACACTGTCAACATGGAGGACACTGTTTATACACTGTCGACATGGAGGACACTGTCTATACAAGTATCACTTCACTGTCAACATGGAGGACACTGTTTATACACTGTCAACATGGAGGACATTGTCAATACAAGTATCACCTCACTGTCGACATGGAGGACAGTGTTTATACACTGTCAACATGGAGGACACTGTTTATTCACTGTCAACATGGAGGACATTGTTTATACACTGTCAACATGGAGGACATTGTTTATAACACTTGTCAACATGGAGAACATTCGATTTATACCACTGTCAACATCGGAGGACAGCTGTGTATACACTGTCAAACCATGGAGGACATTGTGTATACACCTGTCAAACATGGAGGACAATCTGGTCTATACAAGTATCACTTCACGTCAACATGGAGGGGACACTGTTTATACACTCGTCAACATGGAGAACATTGTTTTATTACACTGGTCAACATGGAGAACAGTGTGTTTATAGCACGTCAACATGGAGGGACACTAGTTTTTCATCCACTGTCGACATGGATGACAGCTGTCTATACAAGATATCACTTCACTTGTCCAAATGGAGGACACTGTTTATACACTGTCAACATGGAGGGACATTTTTTCCACTACAGTATCAACCTCACGTGTCGACATGGAGGACAGTGTTTATACACTAGTCAACATGGAGGACGACTGTTTTATCACTTTCAAACATGGAAGGGACCATTGTTTATACACTGTCAACATGGAGGACATTGTTTATACACTGTCAACATGGAGAACATTGTTTATACACTTTCAACATGGAGGACATGCAATACAAGTTATCACCTCACTGTCAACATGGAGGACAGTGTGTTTATACACTGTCGACATGGAGACACTTGTTAACACTGTCAACATGGAGGACATTGTTCAACTAAAGTATCACCCAATGTCAACATGGAGGACATTGTTTATACACTGTCAACACGGAGAACATTGTTTATACACTGTCAACATGGAGAACATTGTTTATACACTGTCAACATGGAGAACATTGTTTATACACCTGTCAACATGGAGAACATTGTTTATACACTGTCCAACATGGAGGACATTGTTATACACTGTCAAACATGGAGAACATTGTTTATACACTGTCAACATGGAGAACATTGTTTTATACACTGTCAACATGGAGAACATTGTTTATACACTGTCAACAATGGAGAACATTGTTATACACTGTCAACATGGAGGACATTGTTTATACACTGTCAACATGGAGAACATTGTTTATACACTGTCAACATGGAGGAACATTGTTTATACACTGTCAACATGGAGGAACATTGTTTATACACTGTCAACATGGAGAACATTGTTTATACACTGTCAACATGGAGGACATTGTTTATACACTGTCAACATGGAGAACATTGTTTATACACTGTCGACATGGAGGACATTGTTTATACACTGTCAACAAGGAGAACATTGTTTATACACTGTCAACATGGAGAACATTGTTTATACACTGTCAACATGGAGAACATTGTTTATACACTGTCGACATGGAGGACATTGTTTATACACTGTCAACTTGGAGGACATTGTTTATACACTGTCAACATGGAGGACATTGTTTATACACTGTCGACATGGAGAACATTGTTTATACACTGTCAACATGGAGAACATTGTTTATACACTGTCGACATGGAGGACATTGTTTATACACTGTCAACATGGAGGACATTGTTTATACACTGTCAACATGGAGAACATTGTTTATACGCTGTCAACATGGAGGACACTGTTTATACACTGTCAACATGGAGGACATTGTTTATACACTGTCAACATGGAGGACATTGTTTATACACTGTCAACATGGAGAACATTGTTTATACACTGTCAACATGGAGGACACTGTTTATACACTGTCGACATGGAGGACATTGTTTATACACTGTCAACATGGAGGACACTGTTTATACACTGTCGACATGGAGGACATTGTTTATACACTGTCAACATGGAGGACACTGTCTATACAAGTATCACTTCACTGTCAACATGGAGGACACTGTTTATACACTGTCAACATGGAGAACATTGTTTATACACTGTCAACATGGAGAACATTGTTTATACACTGTCAACATGGAGGACACTGTTTATACACTGTCGACATGGAGGACACTGTCTATACAAGTATCACTTCACTGTCAACATGGAGGACACTGTTTATACACTGTCAACATGGAGGACATTGTCAATACAAGTATCACCTCACTGTCGACATGGAGGACAGTGTTTATACACTGTCAACATGGAGGACACTGTTTATTCACTGTCAACATGGAGGACATTGTTTATACACTGTCAACATGGAGGACATTGTTTATACACTGTCAACATGGAGAACATTGTTTATACACTGTTGACATGGAGGACACTGTTTATACACTGTCGACATGGAGGACACTGTTTATACACTGTCAACATGGAGGACATTGTCAATACAAATATCACCTCACTGTCGACATGGAGGACAGTGTTTATACACTGTCAACATGGAGAACATTGTTTATACACTGTTGACATGGAGAACATTGTTTATACACTGTCAACATGGAGGACATTGTTTATACACTGTCAACATGGAGGACACTGTTTATACACTGTCAACATGGAGAACATTGTTTATACACTGTCAACATGGAGGACACTGTTTATACACTGTCAACATGGAGGACATTGTCAATACAAGTATCACCTCACTGTCAACATGGAGGACACTGTTTATACACTGTCAACATGGAGGACATTGTCAATACAAGTATCACTTCACTGTCAACATGGAGGACACTGTTTATACACTGTCAACATGGAGAACATTGTTTATACACTGTCAACATGGAGGACATTGTTTATACACTGTCAACATGGAGGACACTGTTTATACACTGTCAACATGGAGAACATTGTTTATACACTGTCAACATGGAGGACACTGTTTATACACTGTCAACATGGAGGACATTGTCAATACAAGTATCACCTCACTGTCAACATGGAGGACATTGTCAATACAAGTATCACCTCACTGTCAACATGGAGAACACTGTTTATACACTGTCGACATGGAGGACACTGTTTATACACTGTCAACATGGAGGACATTGTCAATACAAGTATCACCTCACTGTCAACATGGAGAACACTGTTTATACACTGTCGACATGGAGGACACTGTTTATTCACTGTCAACATGGAGGACATTGTCAATAAAGTATCACCTCACTGTCGACATGGAGGACAGTGTTTATACACTGTCGACATGGAGGACATTGTTTATACACTGTCAACACGGAGAACATTGTTTATACACTGTCAACATGGAGAACATTGTTTATACACTGTCAACATGGAGAACATTGTTTATACACTGTCAACATGGAGAACATTGTTTATACACTGTCAACATGGAGGACATTGTTTATACACTGTCAACATGGAGAACATTGTTTATACACTGTCAACATGGAGAACATTGTTTATACACTGTCAACATGGAGAACATTGTTTATACACTGTCAACATGGAGGACATTGTTTATACACTGTCAACATGGAGAACATTGTTTATACACTGTCAACATGGAGAACATTGTTTATACACTGTCAACATGGAGAACATTGTTTATACACTGTCAACATGGAGAACATTGTTTATACACTGTCAACATGGAGGACATTGTTTATACACTGTCGACATGGAGGACATTGTTTATACACTGTCAACACGGAGAACATTGTTTATACACTGTCAACATGGAGAAAATTGTTTATACACTGTCAACATGGAGAACATTGTTTATACACTGTCGACATGGAGCACATTGTTTATACACTGTCAACTTGGAGGACATTGTTTATACACTGTCACCATGGAGGACATTGTTTATACACTGTCGACATGGAGAACATTGTTTATACACTGTCAACATGGAGAACATTGTTTATACACTGTCGACATGGAGGACACTGTTTATACACTGTCAACATGGAGGACATTGTTTATACACTGTCAACATGGAGAACATTCTTTATACACTGTCAACATGGAGGACACTGTTTATACACTGTCAACATGGAGGACATTGTTTATACACTGTCAACATGGAGGACACTGTCTATACAAGTATCACTTCACTGTCAACATGGAGGACATTGTTTATACACTGTCAACATGGAGGACATTGTTTATACACTGTCAACATGGAGGACACTGTTTATACACTGTCAACATGGAGGACATTGTTTATACACTGTCAACATGGAGGACACTGTATATACAAGTATCACCTCACTGTCGACATGGAGGACAGTGTTTATACACTGTCAACATGGAGAACATTGTTTATACAGTCAACATGGAGAACATTGTTTATACACTGTCGACATGGAGGACATTGTTTATACACTGTCGACATGGAGGACATTGTTTATACACTGTCGACATGGAGGACATTGTTTATACACTGTCGACATGGAGGACATTGTTTATACACTGTCAACATGGAGGACATTGTTTATACACAGTCTACATGGAGGACATTGTCTATACAAGTATCACCTGTCTACATGGAGGACACTGTCAATACAAGTATCACCTCACTGTCTACATGGAGGACATTGTCTATACAAGTATCACCTGTCTACATGGAGGACATTGTCTATACAAGTATCACCTCACTGTCTACATGGAGGACATTGTCTATACAAGTATCACCTGTCTACATGGAGGACATTGTCTATACAAGTATCACCTGTCTACATGGAGGACATTGTCTATACAAGTATCACCTCACTGTCTACATGGAGGACATTGTCTATACAAGTATCACCTGTCTACATGGAGGACATTGTCTATACAAGTATCACCTGTCTACATGGAGGACATTGTCTATACAAGTATCACCTGTCTACATGGAGGACATTGTCTATACAAGTATCACCTCACTGTCTACATGGAGGACACTGTCTATACAAGTATCACCTGTCTACATGGAGGACACTGTCAATACAAGTATCACCTTACTGTCTACATGGAGGACTCTGTCTATACAAGTATCACCTGTCTACATGGAGGACACTGTCTATACAAGTATCACCTGTCTACATGGAGGACACTGTCTATACAAGTATCACCTGTCTACATGGAGGACATTGTCTATACAAGTATCACCTGTCTACATGGAGGACATTGTCTGTACAAGTATCACCTCACTGTCTACATGGAGGACATTGTCTATACAAGTATCATCTGTCTACATGGAGGACATTGTCTATACAAGTATCACCTGTCTACATGGAGGACATTGTCTATACAAGTATCACCTGTCTACATGGAGGACATTGTCTATACAAGTATCACCTCACTGTCTACATGGAGGACATTGTCTATACAAGTATCACCTCACTGTCTACATAGAGGACATTGTCTATACAAATATCACCTGTCTACATGGAGGACATTGTCTATACAAGTATCACCTCACTGTCTACATGGAGGACATTGTCTATACAAGTATCACCTCACTGTCTACATGGAGGACATTGTCTATACAAGTATCACCTGTCTACATGGAGGACATTGTCTATACAAGTATCACCTCACTGTCTACATGGAGGACACTGTCTATACAAGTATCACCTGTCTACATGGAGGACACTGTCAATACAAGTATCACCTCACTGTCTACATGGAGGACTCTGTCTATACAAGTATCACCTGTCTACATGGAGGACACTGTCTATACAAGTATCACCTGTCTACATGGAGGACATTGTCTATACAAGTATCACCTGTCTACATGGAGGACATTGTCTATACAAGTATCACCTGTCTACATGGAGGACATTGTCTATACAAGTATCACCTCACTGTCTACATGGAGGACATTGTCTATACAAGTATCACCTGTCTACATGAAGGACACTGTCAATACAAGTATCACCTCACTGTCTACATGGAGGACATTGTCTATACAAGTATCACCTGTCTACATGGAGGACATTGTCTATACAAGTATCACCTGTCTACATGGAGGACATTGTCTATACAAGTATCACCTCACTGTCTACATGGAGGACATTGTCTATACAAGTATCACCTGTCTACATGGAGGACATTGTCTATACAAGTATCACCTGTCTACATGGAGGACATTGTCTATACAAGTATCACCTCACTGTCTACATGGAGGACATTGTCTATACAAGTATCACCTCACTGTCTACATGGAGGACATTGTCTATACAAGTATCACCTGTCTACATGGAGGACATTGTCTATACAAGTATCACCTCACTGTCTACATGGAGGACATTGTCTATACAAGTATCACCTCACTGTCTACATGGAGGACATTGTCTATACAAGTATCACCTCACTGTCTACATGGAGGACATTGTCTATACAAGTATCACCTGTCTACATGGAGGACATTGTCTATACAAGTATCACCTCACTGTCTACATGGAGGACATTGTCTATACAAGTATCACCTCACTGTCTACATGGAGGACACTGACTATACAAGTATCACCTGTCTACATGGAGGACACTGTCAATACAAGTATCACCTCACTGTCTACATGGAGGACTCTGTCTATACAAGTATCACCTGTCTACATGGAGGACACTGTCTATACAAGTATCACCTGTCTACATGGAGGACATTGTCTATACAAGTATCACCTGTCTACATGGAGGACATTGTCTATACAAGTATCACCTCACTGTCTACATGGAGGACACTGTCTATACAAGTATCACCTGTCTACATGGAGGACACTGTCTATACAAGTATCACCTGTCTACATGGAGGACACTGTCTATACAAGTATCACCTGTCTACATGGAGGACACTGTCTATACAAGTATCACCTCACAGTCAACATAGAGGACATTGTCTATACAAGTATCACCTCACTGTCTACATGGAGGACACTGTCTATACAAGTATCACCTCACAGTCAACATAGAGGACACTGTCTATACAAGTATCACCTCACTGTCAACATGGAGGACACTGTCTATACAAGTATCACCTCACTGTCAACATGGAGGACACTGCCTATACAAGTATCACCTCACTGTCAACATGGACGACACTGTTAACATGAACAAACGTTGTTATTCATAGATTTAAGTGTGCAAGAAGGACTGCTAGCACTGCTACAGGATAAACAGGCAACATGAGACCAACAGCAGTGGCCAGACATCTCATGCTACATGTCTCCCCTCAATGAAAACCAAAATAGAACTTGGCAAACTGCACTTAAACAACAAACACAGCCCCCAAGGACAAAACAGACTACTACCTGGCAAGTGTGTGTGTGACGTAGTTATCTTGTAAACTTGTCCTGGACAATATTGCATGTTTGGTTGTATCATACGTTGCCAAATCTGGACACCAGAATATAATCGCAGGTTATAATACTCTGATTATTGTGGGACATTGCACTCATGTAGTGTTACGATAATAAAATGTAATACAACAATAACAAACACAATACAAGAATAACAAATATAACACAGTGATAACAAACATAGTACAACAATCAAAAACATAGTACAACAATCACAAACATGATACAACAATAACAAATATAATACAACTATACCACACAAAATACAACAATAACAAACAAAATACAACAATCACAAACATAATACAACTATTCATTCATTGGCACCTTGCCGTCTTGACAGACAATAGTTTGTGCTTTAAAAAGGCATAATAACTTTTAACTATGGCGGTAGCGAGTGTGACTGATAAGGCCAATTTGCGCTGTAAATGTCCGTTCACAGTGGGTGCATGTGAACACGTGGTCATTTCCACCATCATGCACCATCTTACGTCTCAAACGCTTGGTGTGTGACTTTTCTGCAATAATTTTCTCCTTTGACTTTATTCCATTTCTGATATTTGCCCTCCATGCAACACGTTCAGCGGCGACTTGCTCCCAATGTGCATTATCAATGCCTGTATCAATCATGTCCCGCTTACACACATCTTTGTATCGTAGTAGAGGCTGACCCTGAGATCTCTTACCCATCTGTAATTCACCAAAAAAGATATCCTTTGGTATTCTACCATCATCCATCCTCCTAAGATGTCCTATCCATCTAAGTCTACGAAGACTGAGCATGGAATAAACTGTCACACAACCTGATCTTTCCAATACTTCAGTATTTGTGATTTTGTCTTGCCACTTAATACCAAGAATTCTTCGCAGACACCGCATATGAAAGCTGTTTAAATTGTTCTCTTGGTGTGAGTAAGTTGTCCAGGTTTCACTGCCATAGAGAAGAGTACTAAGGACACAGGCTTGATAGACAAGGACTTTTGTTTTGGCAGTAAGCTTCCTGTTCTCCCAGACTCTTTTTCTTAACCTGTTCATTGTTGTTGCTGCCTTACCAATCCGGATGTTGATTTCCTGATCTAGGGATAATTTGCTATTTACCACTGATCCTAGATATGTAAAATGGTCTACTATCTCTAGTTCGGCGTCGTCAATAAAGATTGATGGTACCCCATGTGCACCTTGTGACATAATCTGTGTCTTCTTTTTGCTAATTGTTAAACCAAATTCAGAACAAGCATTGGAGAATGCAGATAGTAGACATTGCAATTCTTCCTCAGAGTGGGTCGTAACTGCAGCATCATCTGCAAAAAGCAACTCTCTGATCAGTACCCTCCTAATTTTGGTCTTAGCCTTCAATCTCTGAGCATTGTAGAGGCCGCCATCTGAGCGTGAGTGAATGTATATACCACCATCCTGATCACGAAATGCATATTTCAGTAGAAGTGAAAAGTATATTCCAAAGAGGGTGGGAGCTAGTACACAACCTTGCTTAACTCATAGAACTATAACAAACAAAATACAACAATCACAAATGTAACATAGCAATTACAAACATAATACACAAACAGCAAACATAGTCGAGTTGAGCTGAGCTAAGAAGCGACATCACTGCACTCAGGACATTCCCACATGTGATCCATCCACTTGTTCAACAGCCAGTGAAGAGTCATACTGCTGATGGTTCCAACTGCCATCTGAATGAAAGTTCTCCTGGTCTTCCCTCTCAGTTTTGAGATTCATCCAGAGCCGCTGCTGAACATCCATCATATTAACTCTCCACATACAGTTGCTCAGTCTGTTCCACTGCTTTTTCCACCTGGTCCCACAGGTGTCCGACCACCTCTACCTTGTCCACAAATAATCTACCACTGAGAGGTGCATTCCCTGCCAGCCTATCAGCCTGTTTATCCCCCACACTCTCGCATTGCCAGGGCAGGAAATCCATACAATTCTCACACTCAATGACCTCTGAACACAACAGTGGATAGATGATACAACAATGTATAGATGATACAACAGTGGATAGATTATACAACAGTGGATAGATGATACAATGGATAGATGATACAACACTAGATAGATGATAGAACACTAGATAGATGATACAACACTGGATAGATAGTACACCACTGGATAGATGATACAACACTGGATAGATGATAGAACACGAGATAGATACAACAATGGATAGATGACACAACACTGGATAGATGATACAACACTAGATAGATGATACAACAATGGATAAATGATACAACATTGGATAGATGATACAACACTGGATAGATGATACAACACTGGATAGATGATACAACACTGGATAGATGATACAACACTGGATAGATGATACAACATTAGATAGATGATACAACACTAGATAGATGATGCAACATTGAATAAATACAACAATGGATAGATGATACAACACTAGATATGTCTTCTCATTCTGCCAATTATGCCTTCATGTAGTCACTGAAGTGTCTTCTCCGTGGTTTGTAAGATGTTTTTTCTTGTGTTTGTTTGCCCATGGCTTGTTGCGGTAATGCCGTTTGTTTCCCATAATTGTATTTTGTCAAGCTGCCTTGCACATCCATGTTTGTATATTGTACAGATGTCACAACACTAGTGACATGACAACATCATGAACAAGACTAACATATAACCGTTCTACATTATACCTCCTAAATTGACTAGTGCTGCCCGCTGTACATTAGGTACCCAACCTCTCCATAAGCCAAATATGCCTCCTTCGGCTAGAATCTGTCGAAACGCATGACCTGTGCTTTTTACTCTGTGATAGATACATTATAACAATAAGAAAACATTCATGGCTGGCATATGTCTATTGCATGCTTGCAAACATTCATGATTGACATCTGTCTATTGTATGCTTGCAAACATTCATGATTGACATCTGTCTATTGTATGCTTGCAAACATTCATGATTGACATCTGTCTATTGTATGCTTGCAAACATTCATGATTGACATTTGTCTATTGTATGGATGCAAACATTCATGATTGACATCTGTCTATTGTATGCTTGCAAACATTCATGATTGACATCTGTCTACTGTATGCTTGCAAACATTCATGATTGACATCCAATTTATGCTGACTCCAAAACTCCCACGGCCTCTACTGATATACTTCTTCTTCTTCTGTGTTCATCCGGAGTTTTTTTTCCGGACGTGATTGCGTTGTGCCTGTTTACAGCAGAGCTCGTTCTTGCGCCGTTAGGCCGACACATCCGACTTCTGCGGGCATTTGTTGACCGGGTTAACCTTCCCAGGCTACTGATATATGATATAGGCACGAGCGCAGTGGATGCCACTGAGATGAAGATAAGCAATTACATCAGGAAGTGGCTTGCAGCTCCACCAGGTCTTATGAAGGTTGCACTATACTGTAAACAAGCCAAGCTCATCCATCATGGAAGAATTCAAAGTCGGAAAAGCCAGACTTGCGATGATGCTGCTGCGCGAGTCTCCAGATGAAACAGTCAGCACCTCACAACCCACACTTAGAACGGAAAGGAAATGGCAGGTCGTCAGCGTGATCGTAGATGCCCAAAGATCACTGCAACTGAAGGAAGTCACCATGACAGAGCCCTGATGTGATCTAAGGCAATGACCAAGGAACACAGAGACATGGTGGTTCAGGAGATCCCCTAGGAAGAGGACGAAGAGAAAGTGCGACTGGCTGCCCAACAGGCGCAGCATGGCCTGTGGATGTCATGGGAAGGGATAGTGCAGAAGTCCCTTATCTGGAATGAGATATGGCGTATGGCACCACTGCGTTTAGGTTTTGTCGTTCGATCCCTCTACGATGTCCAATGTCTTGCCATCAGCTGCCAACTTGGTCAACTGGGGTACAGCCACCGACCTGTCCTGTCCCCTCTGCAAAGAGAAAGTCCAAACTGCGGAACATGTACTGTCTGCTTGCAGGCCGATTCATATGGCGCCACAATAAAGTTCTTACTGAGTTTTCAGCCATAGTGGATGTAGCCAGAATGCAGGCGAACAGACAAACCAGGGCGAGGCCACTGGGGATTTACTTCGTCAGAGCCAGGCAGCAACGTAGAGACAAAGGAAGGCTGCGCTGCTGATTTACCGTCCATTGTCAATAGCATGGGAGCTGACCGTGGACCTGAAGGGCCATGGGGAGTACCCTGAAGTGATCCAACACTTTTGATTTCTTGACATTGTACTTCACTCCTCGTTGGCCAAGCAGCTAACGCTAATTTAGCTGACCGTTCCAAACGAGTCGAGAATCTCAGAGCAGCATATGTGCAAGATGGAGAAGTACAGTGACATGGTCGCAAGTCTGAGACAGGAAAGGTACACTGTCAGGCTATTCGCCGTACACGTAGATGCAAGAGGTCTAGCCTCCCACTCCATGTATGACGTGATAAAACAAGCATCAAAGGACAAGCAAGAGCTCAACCACAGAAACAACTTGAGGCAGCCAAAAAAGCCTCATGTTGGCTCTGAAACAACTGGAACATAGAGTGGGACAATTCTCGACAGTAATATAGTTAATGTTTCCGTCTGTAACTGCAGGGCAACTAACATCAGCACCAACCTCTCAACTAAGAGCTAGAACTTGTACTATCTCATGTTGACTCTATAGCCTTCCCTCCGAGCAAGGGCAGTGAATCTGAGGACGGGACTGTTCTGTGGGGCAAATTGCCACACGGTAGCAGTTGCCAAATCAGGCAAATGTCGGCCGAAATCCAACCTCCCATGCCATGGTCTTAGTCGTCTTGCGAGAGCCGCACTCCGCAGCAGAGACCAAGAGAGGGGTCAAGGAACCCAGAGGCTTCCCTGAGTGCGGCCCCATGAACGGAGTATGAAAAAGGAACATGGCAACAAAGATGAATGTCGGTGCATAGCAAAGTGTCGGCGCTGAGGCGACAGAGGCAATGACCAGGGAAGAAGCTGGCTTCCCATGGCCACAGGTGCAAAGATGTGTGTGAGGGCATGAAGCATCAGGTGCACAAGGCTTTCCTCCCCGAGGAAGGGGTGGCTGGGGAGCAAACATGATCGCAGGTATGGTACAAACATGGAACAACAGAAGGACAACACAAATATCCGAACGTCTTGCACGGCAAGGAAAAAACACACAGAGCCATGACCCAGGTGGGTCCATCCCCAGAGAGTGTCAGGAAGGTAAAAGGGGCCGAAACAATTGGAGATGGGGGACTTCTTCTGACGATAAGAATACCCCTGTCGTGCTTGATCCGCAGTGGAGTGTTTATCCCCGACTCTCTCCATACAAACATTCCTGGTTGACATCAGTCTATTGTCTCAATACAAACATTCCTGGTTGACATCAGTCTATTGTCTCCATACAAACATTCCTAGTTGGCATCAGTCTATTGTCTCCCTACAAACATTCCTGGTTGACATCAGTCTATTGTCTACATACAAACATTCCTGGTTGTCATCAGTCTATTGTCTCCATACAAACATTCTTGGTTGACATCAGTCTATTGTCTACATACAAACATTCCTGGTTGACATCAGTCTATTGTCTCCATACAAACATTCCTGGTTGACATCTGTCTATTGTCTACATACAAACATTCCTGGTTGACATCAGTCTATTGTCTCCATACAAACATTCCTGGTTGACATCTGTGTATTGTCTACATACAAACATTCCTGGCTGACATCAGTCTATTGTCTCCATACAAACATTCCTTGTTGACATATGTCTATTGTCTCCATACAAACATTCCTGGTTGACATCAGTCTATTGTCTCCATACAAACATTCCTGGTTGACATCTGTCTATTGTCTACATACAAACATTCCTGGTTGACATCAGTCTATTGTCTACATACAAACATTCCTGGTTGACATCAGTCTATTGTCAACATACAAACATGCAAGACTGGCATCAGTCTATTGTCTACATACAAACATTCTTGGTTGAAATCAGTCTATTGTCTCCATACAAACATTCCTGGTTGACATCAGTCTATTGTCTACATAAAAACATTCCTGGTTGACATCAGTCTATTGTCTCCATACAAACATTCCTGGTTGACATCAGTCTATTGTCTCCATACAAAAATTCCTGGTTGACATCAGTCTATTATCTCCATACAAACATTCCTGGTTGACATCAGTCTATTGTCTACATACAAACATTCCTGGTTGACATCTGTCTATTGTCTACATACAAACATTCCTGGTTGACATCAGTCTATTGTCTCCATACAAACATTCCTGGTTGACATCTGTCTATTGTCTACATACAAACATTCCTGGTTGACATCAGTCTATTGTCTCCATACAAACATTCCTGGTTGACATCAGTCTATTGTCTACATACAAACATGCAAGACTGGCATCAGTCTATTGTCTACATACAAACATTCCTGGTTGACATCAGTTTATTGTCTACATACAAACATTCCTGGTTGACATCAGTTTATTGTCTCCATACAAACATTCCTGGTTGACATCAGTCTATTGTCTCCATACAAACATTCCTGGTTGACATCAGTCTATTATCTCCATACAAACATTCCTGGTTGACATCAGTCTATTATCTACATACAAACATTCCTGGTTGACATATGTCTATTGTCTCCATACAAACATTCCTGGTTGACATCAGTCTATTGTCTCCATACAAACATTCCTGGTTGACATCAGTCTATTGTCTACATACAAACATTCCTGGTTGACATCTGTCTATTGTCTACATACAAACATTCCTGGTTGACATCAGTCTATTGTCTACATACAAACATTCCTGGTTGACATCAGTCTATTGTCTCCATACAAACATTCCTGGTTGACATCTGTCTATTGTCTCCATACAAACATTCCTGGTTGACATCTGTCTATTGTCTCCATACAAACATTCCTGGTTGACATCTGTCTATTGTATGTATATAATTATTTATGGTTAACATACTGTGCCTACACATGTTTGACCACTACTGATATACTGTGCCTACTTATGTTTGACCAATACTGACATATTGTGCCTACACATGTTTGACCACTACTGATATAATGTGCCTACTTATGTTTGACCAATACTGATGTACAGTGCCTACTTATGTTTGACCACTACTGACATACTGTGCCTACACATGTTTGACCACTAGTGATATACTGTGCCTACTCATGTTTGACCACTACTGATATAGTGTGCCTACTCATGTTTAACCAGTACTGATATACTGTGCCTACTCATGTTTAACCAGTACTGATATACTGTGCCTACTCATGTTTGACCACTACTGATATACTGTGCCTACTCATGTTTAACCACTACTGATATACTGTGCCTACACATGTTTGACCACTACTGATATACTGTGCCTACTCATGTTTGACCACTACTGACATACTGTGCCTACACATGTTTGACCACTAGTGATATACTGTGCCTACTCATGTTTAACCAGTACTGATATACTGTGCCTACTCATGTTTAACCAGTACTGATATACTGTGCCTACTCATGTGTGACCACAACGAGTGACATGCTGTATGTGATATACCTGGGAGGTTTGCCCTCCAGTCTCCGTTTTCCTTCCATTTGCATCCGAACTTTGACCAAATCAGTTGGGCTGGACACAAACTGCCCCATAGCCCCAGCCAGGAGGCCTGACACAGCAGCTTTCCTGCGGATAACAGGTGGAGAAGTGACAGGTATGCATTGTGTAGCAATCATGTTTCTACAGATAACAACTGGAGAAGTGACAGGCATGCATTGTGTAGCAGTCATGTGTCTACAGATAACAGGCAGAGAAGTGACAGGTAAGCATTGTGTAGCAGTCATGTGTCTACAGATAACAGGTAGAGAAGTGACAGGCATGCATTGTGTAGCAGTCATGTGTCTACAGATAACAGGTGGAGAAGTGACAGGTAAGCATTGTGTAGCAGTCATGTTTCTACAGATAACAGGTGGAGAAGTGACAGGCATGCATTGTGTAGCAGTCATGTGTCTACAGATAACAGGTGGAGAAGTGACAGGTAAGCATTGTGTAGCAGTCATGTTTCTTCTTCTTCTTCTTCTTCGTTCATCCGGAGTTGTTTTTTTTTCGGATGTGATTGCGTTGTGCCTGTTTACAGCAGAGCTGCGTTCTTGCGCCGTTAGGCCGACACATCCGACTTCTGCGGGCATTTGTTGACCGGGTTAACCTTCCCGGGGGGAAGCAGTCATGTTTCTATAGATAACAGGTGGAGAAGTGACAGGCATGCATTGTGTGGCAGTCATGTGTCTACAGATAACAGGTGGAGAAGTGACAGGCATGCATTGTGTAGCAGTTTTGCTCAGCCGTGACATCAGTCTCGGTCTGAACAACAACAATCACTTCATGTCTGCGATTTGGGGATGAGAGTTGTAATTCAAACTTCTCCTCTTAATAACAGGGGAAGAAATTCAATCAGATTCAGTGGGAATTCTGCAAAAATTATAGATAAGAATCTATTTTATAAATATATCTGGCGCAACCGATTGAGATTTAGTGCACCGAATGAAAGATGACATAATAGTCGGTAGTAGTGTCAACTCTTTACTCCAGATGAAACAACTGATCCACAGGAAATAAATGAACTTCTATTTGCAGACGATCAGTGCCTGTTTTACAGCGATGAGGACAGACTACAAAATCATATTACTAATCTGTGTTCAACCTGCAGCAGATATAATATGAGTATAAATACAGCCAAAACCGAAGTAATGCAAGTTAGCAGATCGCCAGACCCACTAAGTATACATATAAATAGCACAACTCTGAAACAAGTTAAAGAATTCAAATATCTTGGAAGTATGATCACAGAAGATAGCAGACTCGACAGAGAAATCGAAACCAAATTTCAAAAAGCTAGTGCACTTACATATCAACTATCACCCTTTCTGAAACATCTAAATATACCCATGTCCGCAAAACGACAGATAGTAAACAGCATATCCACACCAACCCTATGCTACCAATCTCAAACCTGGACTTTATTCAAATCACACTTCCGCAAAATCAACACCTGCGAGATGAGATGCCTGAGGAGAGCTGCCAACTTAACAATCCAAGACCGAGTAAGAAATGCTGTTATCAGACAGACAGTGGGATCAACACCTTGTGCCACATTTACTGAAAGACAGAAGATCAAGTGGTTTGGCCATGTCGTTAGAATGCAACACCAACAACTACCAACACTGGCCTTACATCAAAGATCATCTGCGACAAGACCACGAGGACGTCCAAGAAGAAAATGGATTGACGACATCAAAGACATTGTACAACCACATGGAATGACACTATCCAGTGCCGTCCACCAGGCGCTGAAGCGCAAATTATTCCTCCCCACGATGCTTGACGGCAGAAGTAGAACATGATGATGATGATGATGAGTAGTGTCGACACGAGACATAAAACTGTTTGACAGGGCAGAACAGAAAATGGTGATGTCTCTTTGACTGAGTCAGGTCGAATGGGTTTCCAAGACTAATTTGAGTCCTATGGCTTGGGAAGAGTATCTTGGAAATTCACTTGGAATTTTACTCCTCAAATCGACTGATTCCGTACGGAGGGAATTTCATGACATTCCTTGTCTCATCATCATGTGGCTGTGCCAAGACCTTGCACATATCTATACTTTGCTGCTAATGGGGCGGGTTTGTACTGTCTTTATCTTTCGGACACTCTACTTTGGAAGACAGGGTCTGGGACTATAATCACATCTTGTCATTATCTAGTTTCTTTCTAAAGTGTTTCTTGATCTGAGTCTTCTCAGGCAAGAAAGTCTATTCTCAAGGGGATGATGGTTTGGTTGATGGACCAGAGAGATTGATCTGCTTCTACCGATCTGAAAGATCAGGATTGTGTTGCTATTGCGGTGAGTGAGTGAGAGGATGAGGACATTAGACTATATCTGGAGAGTTCATCTGCTTTCTATTATTGTTAAGGGTCCCATTTTTGTGGATGGTATCACCACCAACTTCCGAAGTGGGTGACAATAATATCAACAGCAACTTCCTTGGACATCTGAAAGCAATATCTATCCAAGCTTCCTTTGTTGGTTATAAAGATGGTCAACACCAGCTTCATCTGTCGTTAGGCTTGAAGATGATGTCAACCCCAGCTTCATCAACGTCGAGGGAAACTTTATAAATCACAGGTCAGTTGGGAGGGGACTGTCATCTCATCATGCTTGAGTGATTCTTACCACCAAGTGTTGCACCATGTCAGTGGTCAGTCATGTGTATATATGCTGTTCTCAGTGGTCAGTCATGTGTATGTATGCTGTTGACAGGCCACTGATAACAGCATACATACATACACATGACTGGCCACTGACAACAGCATACATACACATGACTGGCCACTGATAACAGCATTCATACAAATGACTGACTACTGATAACAGCTTACATACACATGACTGACCACTGATAACAGCATACATACACATGACTTGACACTGATAACAGCTTACATACACATGACTGACCACTGACAACAGCTTACATACACATGACTGACCACTGATAACAGCATTCATACAAATGACTGACTACTGATAACAGCTTACATACACATGACTGACCACTGATAACAGCTTACATACACATGACACATGACTGACCACTGACAGTAGCATACATACAAACACAGATGACTGACAATGACTTCAAAAACACACTAGCACTAAATAAATTAATACGAACCACACTGGGAAAGTGCCATCACTATTTTTGTGGAACACTTTATCTCTGAGGGCCTCATAAAAACTCATGCGACATCCGGTATAGACTGAAAGATATTATTAGTGAAGGCTAACTTGATGGCATCAACTCAGTGTCAGGTGAGTTTTAAAATGTGCCCAGTGTAAAATACAATATAAGTGTAGACTGTAAAATTGGGGAGAGTAAACTGTAAAAAATGAATTGTGTAAGCTGTAAAAGGAGGACAGTAAACTGAAAAATATGATCATTGTAAATTGTAAAACTGGGTGGAATAAACTATAACATGTGATCAGTAAACTGTAAAATATAATCAGTAAAATGTAAAATATGATCAGTAAACAGTGAAATATGATCAGTAAACTGTAAAATATCAGTGAACTGTAAAATTATGGGGAGTAAATTCTATTATAAAATTTGTTTGGAGTAAACTTTACAATATGGTTAGTGTAAACTCTAAAATCTAATCACTAAAGACTTAAATATAGTCAGTGTAAATTGCAACATTCAATCAATGAAAACTAAAATATAGTCGTCGGTAGAACACCAGGTGAAGGCCTAGAGTAGAACACCAGCTGAAAGTATAAAGTAGAACACCAGCTGAAGGCATAGAGAACACCAGCTGAAGGCACAGAGTAAAACATCAGCTGAAGGCACAGATTAGAACACCAGCTGAAGGTATAGAGTAGAACACTAGCTGAAGGTATAGAGTAGAACACTAGCTGCAGGCACAGAGTAGAACACCAGCTGAAGGTATATAGAACACCAGCTGAAGGTATAGAGTAGAACACCGGCTGAAGGCACTTACTGATTTGTCTGTAGAGAGCTGGAGTTACGCCTTGCCATAGTTTCCGCAGCCCCTCCTCTTTGACTGAAACAGAAACACAAACATCCCTTCAATACAAACATTCCTTCAATACAAACATCTCATCAATACAAACTTTCCTTCAATGCAAATATTCCTTCAATACAAACATTCCTTCAATACAAACATCTCATCAATACAAACATTCCTTCAATACAAACATTCCTTCAATACAAACATCTCATCAATACAAACATTCCTTCAATACAATCATGTACTAATACAAACATCCCTTCAATACAAACATTCCTTCAATACAATCATGTACTAATACAAACATCCCTTCAATACAAACATTCCTTTAATGCAAACATCTCTTCAATGCAAACATTCCTTAAATACAAACATTCCTTCAATACAATCATGTACTAATACAAACATCCCTTCAATACAAACATTCCTTCAATAGAATCATGTACTAATACAAACATTCCTTCAATACAAACATCTCATCAATACAAACAGTCCTTCAATACAAACATCCCTTCAATACAAACATTCCTTCAATACAATCATGTACTAATACAAACATCCCTTCAAACTGTAACTTGCACCTTTTACACCTAAGTGGGGTGAATGTACTAGTTAAGAATCTGATGTGGCTATAACAACCTACCTATGAAAGCTCATGTGGCTATAACAACCCACCTATGACAGCTGATGTGGCTGTCATAACCTACCTATGCCAGTTGCAGTGGCTATCATACCACGCTGTTGCTGGGAGAGCATATGTGTTCCATGTCCTAATTCTCCCTGAATCTGAAGTCTCGTCTTCGTCAGGTCTAGTGGGTAGGTCACTGCAAACAAAGTCAACGAGGAAACATTGTTAGATAACTTGTGCTCACTGTTAGTTTCCAATAAATGTTTTTACAAGTAAATGTTCTGTCCTGTTCAGTCGGAAGGACTGCATGTGTTTGTATTACATCAACGTATCTTAGCCTACAGAAAGTCTGTGTGCAGTCAATGAAGCACAGATATCGGTCTTTATTGGCTTCTCTTCTATGCTCTATTCATGCAAAATTTTGAGTTAAAAATCTGCCCAAAGTATTTCAGGATCCTCGCTACAGAGTTCATGCACTGAGCTGAGATTCTCCAGACTCAGGCTTGAGTTAGGAGCAGAACGGAGCATTTATGGGTTACACCTGTATGCCATGATGTTGATCCGTCGATTAAACTAATGTTAGATGGGCCTGCAAATCCAATTCTTAATGCTTTGAAAATAAAATGTGCTTGCTCATTTCTTCATTTCTTGACCAATACAATTTTGCCATCTTTGGTTTTTAGACAACCTGTTAATGTTGTCATTCATTCTTTGTGCATTAATTTGGTATTTTCAGAGTTTGTGTTGATTTTTCAATTTCCCTGCAATTTTCTCAAACCATGCTTCTTTTGCCTTTACATGTTCTAATTTTCCATTGAATCTCTTAATATTTTTCATGATTATTTTTGTTGCTTCTTGTCTCCTTTGTTAGTTTTAAAATTCCTTCTGTCAATCATGTCCTACTGCCTTCACTTTCAGAGATTGTTTCTGCAGTCTGTCTGACAGAGTTCTTCAATATTTTCCATTGATCATTGACTTCTTGCACAGATGCCATTTTTGCTATTAGACAACTTCTAAACAAATCAATTGAATTTAATGAAATGCTCTACTTAGCCATTGTTGACCAATAAAAGGCATTTGATAGAATAGATAGAAACAAGCTGTCAGAAATCCTTAAATGATATGGAGTGACTACACATCTAAGAAACTTATGTAGAAGTTTATATAACAACAGTGAATGCATACTGAGAGCAACTGGAGGACACTCAGAACCCTTCACCATAAGATCCGGAGTACGACAAGGTTGTGTCCTGTCTCCACTCTTGTTCATAACATACATAGACAACATATGTAAAGAACCAGCCAAACACAGACCACAATAACACTGTATGACGAGAACACAGAAGAAGAACCAACGGCAAATTACATCATTAAAAAATTATTTGCAGACGATCAAGCACTAATAGCAAAATCAAAAGCAGAATTACAAGACCACAATAATAGTCTAAATGAAATGTGTATGAAACATAACATGAAAATTAGCACCAGTAAAACAGACGTAATGACAGTAACTAAAGAAGAAAAAGCAACAAGGATTCACCTAAATGAACATCCCTTGAAACAAGTAAAGAGTTTCAAGTACCTTGGAAGTATAATGTCATCAAATGGCAAATCAGAAGACGAGATCGAAAATAGGTGCAATAAGGCAAACCAACTCATTGGACAAATGGCACCAATACTAAAGAACAAACATGTATCAATAACTACTAAGAAAGCACTTTACAACACAATCTTCCTACCAACTCTATGTTACCAATGCCAAACCTGGACAATGACAGAAAAAGAGAAAAGAAAAATCACAACAGAAATGAGATTCCTGAGAAGAATACTCAACGTATCAAGAAGAGATAAGATCAGAAATGAAGAAATCAGGACTAAAGTGGGGGTTATAGCTGCACTAGATTTTATTAGAAAGCAGCAAGTCAAATGGTTTGGCCAGGCAAGTAGGTTACCAGTCAACAGCATACCACAACAAGCAATGATGTACAAACCAGATGGAAACAGAGGAAGAGGCCGACCATGTAAACGTTGGACGGAGGGAATAGCAGAGTCCATGGGAATATCGATACATGAAGCCCATAATCAGGCACTCTCACGATGTTTATACTTCACCTCGACACCGCAAGGTACAAGAGGAACATGATGAGATGAGATGAGATGAGATGAGATCATTGACTTCTTGAATCAAATCTGGTCTTTACTTCTATGTTGACTGATTCCTCTTTCTTTCATTCTCATCCATGGATTTAATGTAATGTTTCTTTGGTTATATTTGAATATTGTGCAACTGTAGATGTATTTTGCCTATTATGAGTAATCTGTGGTTTTTCACTGAACCACGGTCACGAGTCATCAATCATCTGAACTCTGTGAAAGCTGACACTACTTCAACCAGCAAAGACACAGAAACCACCACCAGGAATACTGGGTTGTGCAGGGAAAGGCTGATAGGACGTGCATCAACTCATGGTCTAAGGGACGGACTGGAGACTGTCAGTTGATATTGTTGCGGGGTTCAAAGGTGGAAGGTTCTGTGAAATCAGAAATGTTTTCTTCAGCCTAATAATTATTAAAGTAATTATTCCTTAGTAAGAAAAATAGTTTGAAATAGTCAAATACTGTTCTGGTGGAAACGGGGGAGACTGGGGGAGGTTCTGTCGGCCAAACCGATGTTGATGATGATGATGATGATCATCATCATCATCATACATGACACAAATCTTTAAGTCAAAACAACTTCAACAACTGTCTAAAGTTCAAAGGGCAACAGTGCACCAGTTGTCTGGTACTATCACCTGCTTCTGCTACAACGGCCGCTGATGCTGACAGCGTGTACTTAAATATAAACGTTTCACGTGCGGCAGACGAGGTGCCAGACATTGCTGGACGACAATATCACAGTATCCTGCCTACAGGCCAAGTGAAAACCATCAACAGGTCAACCTGTTGGAGAGAGCGGCTGCCATCTTCCCACGGTGAACCTAGAGGTCAGCGCCGGTGTAGGGTCAGGTTTACCTCCGTGTAATTATGTCTCCCTCCAGCACACATCAAACACATGCTCGGTAGAAGTTGTAGTTGTAGTAATAATTGTAGTAGTAGTAGTAGTAGTAGTAGTAGTAGTAGTAGTAGTAGTAGTAGTAGTAGTAGTAGTAGTAGTAGTAGTAGTAGGAAACATATAATAGTATATTGCCAACAAAAAGCGCCCATAGTTTAGTTTAGTCGATGGATCAACATCACGGCACACGGTTTAACCCATAAGTGCTCCGTTTTCCTCCTAACTCAAACCTGAGTCTGGAGAAACTCAGCTCAATGCACGAAGTCCTTTGCATCGGCGAGGATCCTGAAATACTTTGGGTAGATTTTTAACTCGAAATTTTGCCCGGGCAGCGCCGTTAGGCTACTATTTTTCGATTTCCAACTGCCAAGGGATTTTTTTACGTGCGCAACAATACACACGGGCGTCCGATCTCACTACCCAGAGACCAGGGAAAATTTTATTACTAGAAGTCCACGTGAAAAAATCCCGGTCCTCACCAGGGCTTGAACCCGGGAACTCCAGCACTCGAGGCGGACACCATACCTCGAGACCACTCAGCCCCCTATAAGCGCCCATAAGAATTGACAACCAAATGTGAACGTTGCAACACGTGAAACTACTTCTTCCTCTGCTTCGTTCACCCTCAGATGTCAGCTTGAATATATTTAAAGAAAGCAGCCGTCAACTTGAGCTTCTTGACATCTCCAAAGAGCATTGGTTCTCAGACTTTTTATTTACCCATACACCCCTTCACCATGTGTTCAGAACGTAATTTCCCCGCCCCCTTTCGTATTTCCTCCATATAAATTCCCCCCTTACCCGCCCCTACATAATATACGTAAAAATATAAGCCAAATTTAATAACACATACTAGAAAAAGTCTTGACGTCTACATAAAACGTGATTTGCGGGTCTACTTACGTTATAAAACGAATTTCAGAAGGGCGAGAAGTACAGAACTGTAAAGTATGGAGGGAAAAACAGTATCAAGTAATCGGTTCTTATATTAACGCGATCTTGAAATAATCTTAACCCCCCCCCCCTCCCTGGAAACCCTAAAATTCCCCCTGGGGTGGGGGATTCCCCACTGGTTGAGAACCACTGCCATAGAGTTTGTCCTGACATGGAACGAGAACCACTGCCATAGAGTTTGTCCTGACATGGAGCGAGAACCACTGCCACAGAGTTTATCCTCACATGGAGCGAGAACCACTGCCACAGAGTTTGTCCTCACGTGGAGCGAGAACCACTGCCACAGAGTTTGTCCTCACGTGGAACGAGAACCACTGCTATAGAGTTTGTCCTCACATAGAGCGAGAACCACTGCCATAGAGTTTGTCCTCACGTGGAGCGAGAACCACTGCCACAGAGTTTGTCCTCACAAGGAGCGGGCGTAGGTTAAAATAGTTGTCTCTGTCCTGTATATGGTGGAATTCCTGCAACAAAAGTTGAGCTGCCATTTTACGAGTTCCACAGTTACGTTCATCAGTATCTCCTTTCTTTAGTTGATTAACTAGGTGGTATTTCCGCCTGTTGTGACCTGCCATGGTCTTGTTCCTGTCAGTTGAGTTTGTAATACCATAATAAGCATGATCTTTCTGATGACCTAGATTCTTTTATTTCCACTTTGTTCTATAATTACTTCATAACTCTCTTAGCCTCATCATAGGTTATGTCTACACCAGACTGAGATAAGTCTTCCATTTTCTTTGCTAACTGGTCGGTGCCATAGTACAGAAAAAGTTAGCTATTGACGATGATCTCGGCATTTCACGAGAAACGCAGAGGTCAAAAGTGGTTGCTCGAAGGTGAATGAATTTGACGGATTCATTCAGGCACGAAGCAGCTTCGCAACATTCATTAGCAACTTGGCACCTTGCCGTCTTGACAGGCCATAGTTTGTTATATTGTGCTTCAAAAAGGTATAATAACTACAACCCATGGCGGCTGCGAATGTGACTGATCAGACCAATTCGCGCTGTAGATGTTTGTCCACAATGGATGCATGTAAACACATGGTCATTTTCACCATCACATACCATCTTACATCTCACACGCTCAGTTTATGACCTATCTGCTATCATTTTCCCCTTTGTCTTTATTCCATTTCTGATGTTTGCCCTCCATGCAACACGTTCGATGGCGACTTACTCCCAATGTGTATTGTCAATGCCTGTATCAATCATGTCCCGCTTACACACATCTTTGTATCGTAGTAGAGGCTGACTCCGAGATCTCTTACCCATCTGTAATTCACCAAAACAGATGTCCTTTGGTATTCTAACATCATCCATCCTCCTAACGTGTCCTACCCACTGACTGCCTTTTCACTCTCACCCCTACACAGATCGGAAGACTTGAAAAGGTACAAAACGAAGCCATGCGCATCATTTTGGGCTATACGAGAGACACCAGCTGTGTAGCAATGGCATACCTCCTTGACTTCCCTTCAGAGAAAAGGTCGACAGGCTAAAGAGGGGCAAATCATGGATGGGTCAGGCGGAAGATGTCGTCAGACAGGTCTGCAGTCTTACCAGTATCAACCCCTGCAAGGAATGGGTGCCGATGCCTCCAGCTTTTAAGTGCACTTTCTCCTGCATTATCACACTCGACAGACGGTGCAGAGAGCAGAACCCTGCCGCTGTCAATGCAGAGGTCAACGCGCTCATCTATGAACACTCAGATAGCCCCGAAGTGCTCATCTATACAGATGGATCTGTTGTAACGCAGCAGAGAAGTGCGTGGGCATTTACAGCCCGTTCAGCGGGCGGAACCGTTCAAGAATCCAGTGGTGCCCACTCTAAGATCAAGAGCATGACGATGGAGGTGATGGCAGTTACACAGGCTTTCACATGGCTGGAATCACAGCATTATACCAACGTGTGTGTACTAAGTGATTCAATGAGCATGATTCAGAAGGTCGAAGCTGGATCTGTACGTAGACAGTGGACTGAGTCGCTACGGAAGTCTATTGTCCGCAAAGTCACCTTCTTCTTCGTCCCGGGACATGCAGGAGTCGAGGGAAATGAATGAGCTGATAAACTGGCTGGCTCTGCACCCCCTGCAGATGGCAGCCCATGGATCGTGCCGATGTTATTAACATCCTTAAAGATACGTCGAGAAAAGAGGACTTTGACATCAGTGAATCCACATCGCGGTCCAGGATGAAAGACTTGAGAGTAAGAACTGGCACTGTCAGGCGCGAGAGATACATCGGGAAAACAAGGCGTCTCGTCAACCAACACAGAACTGGTACTATTAGCCACCGGACGCTGATGCATATGCTGGGGGGGGGCGGGGGGAGAGGATCTGAGCACCTATGGACTTGTCCAGAGTGCAATGAAGATACCCCAACTGATAACTGATAACTAATAACTGTGCCTTCTTGGCTCCATTAATGTTTTTTTAAATTGAGGAGAATCCCTCCAGCTCCATTTTCCGAAGAGTTGTTTGCTGGTCCGTCTGTTTACGCATGGGTTCAGGTGCTACTTGCAGTGCCATGCTATGATACAGAAAGGCGGCCACATCAGGCGGCTCCGTAAGGGGCGGCATAAGCAGCGAAATCAAAATACAGTTTGTGTCAAAGTCTCACATCTGAGGTTGCGACGCGTTGGCTGTGCCAACGCCAGGCGACATAACAACGCGCAACCTTGAGTGATGTTAAACACTGCAGAGGGAATGCGGCGTCTTCGACGACGCCCGTATAATCAGCCAAGCACAGCAATTGAGCGACGCTTAAACGATCGCTGGTCAGCGGTACACCCCGTGAACCTTGTAGGGGTCACACCAGCTGACTTGAGCGCCAACTAGCGTGTAGCGTGTAGAACGACAAGTCTGGCAGACGGGGTTAGGCGTTTGAATGGACAGGTCGCATGCGTCTGCGAGTGGTGTTTGAATCTGTATTGAGAGCTAGCCTGTATGACAGTGGGAGACTGGTTCGAACGCTTGTGTATTGTAAGTGATATGTCTATTGATTGCATGTATTCTTATGTATTGTATTGATATAGTTCATGCTGTAATGATTGCTATGGATTATCATTGCGCGATGTCTGTGCGACAATGAATGCAGCGCGTAAATAAAGCTTGTAAATAACAGGTTCGAATATTCACTTCATGTGATTTGATAGTTTGATATTGCTTCACACTTGCCAGAAAACGAGCTACTTATCTTGCTCTACGCAAGACTCTGACAAGTGCGAACGTGGGAGCTCGTCCGGGATTTGAACTGAATGCGAACTTGTAGATTTTTTTGTCCGAGTATATGGCGGCCGTGCCCTTGAATGTCATTGAGTAGGGTTAGTGTGAGCGTGAAAGTTGTTGATTGTGGTAACGACTAACAATAATACTTGACAGCATAAAACCTATACAGACTTCAGTGACATTACATACACCATACATTTACAAACGTTCTAATTTCGTTTAGTTTCAAAAGTACAGGTTATTTTTTGTGTGTCAACTTTACCAGAGCTTCGTGAACTTCAAAAAATTTTTGTGCGTCAACCCGAAGGACGGTCCAGTGTGATTTCGAGCACCACTGAACAGCACATTGCCCAAGGATTACTTGAGTATAAAAATTTTTTCATTTCTCTTTATACTTTCGTTAGTCTAGCTTTAAACATCAACTGTGCTAAAAATATTTGTAAATTACTAACATCATAAGTAATTTTGTTTATATTTATTTCATCATACGTATTGTTCATCATGTCTTCTTTAAACGATTTCATTGAAATGGGTTTAAATATGAATATGTCTGGTGAAGGATTGAGAGCATGGAGTGAAAGTAAATATGCAGAATATCTCTTGAAACAGGAGCAAATTGGTGAGCGAAATGAGAGAGCGGCCGAAAGAGCGTTAAAAGCACAATCAGAAGCTGCTCTAAAGGAATCAGAAGCTGCTTTAAAGCTTCAACAGGCACAATCAGAAGCTGCTCTAAATCTTCAGCAGTCACAGTCAGAAGCTGCAGTGAGGCTTCAACAAGCACAGTCAGAAGCTGCAGTGAGGCAAGCTGAGATCTTAGCCCAAAGTAAGAGAGAAGAGCAAGAAACACAACTGAAAATTGAACAGCTAAAATCTGAATCTTCTAAAGATAAAGCTAAGAAAGAAACAGACAAAGATCAACCTCACAAGAAATACCAAGGTCTGATCAAAAGTTACAACACAGGTGATTGCATAGCAGCATTCACCCAAAATTTTGAATTTGTCATGGATCATTACAAAATTCCAAAACCTGAATGGGGTATAGTATATGTAAGAAGTCTTTGTGGGGAACCTCTGAAAGTCATAGAGTCGATCCCAAATGACCTGAAAGAAGATTATCTGTACAATAAAGCGAAAATTATGTCGTATTTTTTACTAGATGAATCAGGTTATAGAGAACAGTTTAGGAAGTTGTCTCCTAAGCCTACACACACGTTCTCTGATTACATCTCAGAAATTCAGAATATTTTTTTCTAAATGGCTGTCAGCAGCCAAAGTAAATGGAAGTTATGACAAATTAGTTGATCTTATGTTGAGAGATAAGATTATCACATCTCTCCCACCCCCCTTTTCTAAATTTTTGTGGGAATGTCAGTGTGAAAGTGTCCAACAGATTGAAAGTCGTGGCTCTGGTTATTTTGCAGCCAATAAGCATTGTTTCTCTAGTAGTCTGACCAGCACAGACTTTGTAGCAGCAGCTACATATGGCAAATATCAGTCAGGGTCAAATAACAAACAAAGACCTTATAAACAAGCTGCAGAGAAATTTTATCAGTGCAGATATTGCCAATTCTCACACAATGCGAATGATATGTGTGACCAACATCCTGGGTACACTGCTTACTTGCAGAATTACATTTCTAAGCAAAATAAAGAAAGGAAGAACTACAGAAAACTTACCAAATGTTATCTTTGTAAGGCTTTTGGTCACTGGCGTAAGGATTGTAAAGGCAAGGCAATGACCAGAAAAGCTAATGCAGCCATGTTTGACAGTTCTTCTTCAGAAGATGAAAGTGTACAAGATCACCCAGTAAACTCAGCACACTCCATTGATGTGTTCCATCATGAAAAATGTACCATTTGTGATCAGTTTCATGAGGATGGCGTGTTAACATGCGGCCATTCCATACCTGTTACCAATGAGGAGGCCAATTTTGTAGTAAACTCCCAAGGTAAATTAGACATCCATAAGGGGTATGTTAATGGTAGAGCTGCCACAGTTTTACGTGATAGCGGAAGTACTCTTATTGGTGTAAAGAGAGATTATATTTTACCATCACAATATAGTGGTAAATATGTCACATGCAGGACATTCTCAGGGAACATAGAGCAATATCCACTTGCATGGGCATATATAACTACACCATTCCTTACAGGAAAGGTTAAATGCGCAGCATTAACCAATCCTTGCTGTGATGTTATCATTGGAAACCTTCCTGAAGTGAATGACATGCCACATGACAGTAGTACATCAACTGTCACTTGTAATATTGATACTACCATTTCACCTTCATCACAAATCACCATTCATGATGCATTACCACCTGTAACTGAATGTACAAATGCCAATCTGGCTACGCCAGAACATACATGTAATTGTGTGAATGTGACATCAACATGTGATGAGAATGATCGTTGTGATGTAATGAATGCAATAACTAGATCTACTGCACAGATGCAAGATCGAATCGATCAGACAGAGGCTTTACAACGAGTAAGTCCAGTTGTAACATCTCCTGAAACAACTAGGGAGAAGTTTATAACATCTCAAAAAGCCGATCGATCTTTGCAAAAGTATTTTAAACTTGTAGGCCAAAAGCCAAGAGTAGCAAAGAATGCTCAATGGTACTTTGCTCTGAAGAACGGAATTCTAACACGGTACTACACTAAAGGTTCCAGCACTATAGAACAAACAGTGCTACCGTTAGAAAACCGCAAACAAGCATTGAATCTAGCTCATGACATACCCTTTGCAGGACATATGGCGTATGCTAAAACTAGAGCAAGGTTACTTACTCAATTTTATTGGCCAAAGTTTTGCAACGATACCAAACAGTATTGCAGATCGTGTGACATCTGTCAAAAGCTTGTCAAAAAGGGTAAACACCCACAAGCTGAATTGCAAGTTACTGATTTAACTAGTAGACCGTTTGAAAAGATCTCGGTCGATATAGTTGGTCCTCTTAACCATGTAACATCAAGAGGTAATAGGTACATTGTAACACTCATTGATCTATTTACTCGATGGCCATAAGCGATTCCAATGAAGAACATAACTTCCAAAGACATCATGGAAGTGTTCTTTCATATTTTTGCGAGGGTAGGATTCCCTGATACCATCCTTTCAGATCGGGGTAGCCAGTTTATTGCCTCAGCTACACAAGCCTTTACCAAAATGTTGGGTGTTAAACAATGCTTCAACAGTCCCTACCACCTGTAACAAGCTACGTGGAGGGTCCCAAGTAACCATGTAACAATATTTCAATATTATTCTATTGCCCTGGCTGGGATAGGTTTTTGCTTGCCAACCCTCCTCCGTTCCCTGGACTCACTGTCACTCTGTCTTTCTACCTCGGGACCTAACCTCTAAGGTGTATTTCTGGCTGCCGCATAAATAACATGTCGATCGTCAGAATAACTTGAAAGTAATTTTATTAACCTAATCAAGAACAGCACAGGAAAACATTAAGGCAGATAAAACAGATAGTTCTAAACAGACACAACAAGGATAAAGTTCAGGCACAGAGCCTCAGGTAGCTATCGTCACAGACCCAGCTTCATACACTGTCCGATCTGTCCACATACAGCTCACCGCGTGTGCAAGAATCTCCTTCCTTCCAGGTAATTGGTTGTACGTTCAACAGGCTTCTGTAAAATCAAAGCCCCTGGTTTTTGAGGACCTCTATTCATAGTCAATTAAGTCAATTTGGCACAAGGTTTTCACTGATTGGGAAATGAATTATGGTTTCCAATAATGGGAATTGTTCATGGAGGTATAATGGATAGGTGCCTTTCACTGTCCTGTACAAAATTGGGTATGCAGGATCATCATGCGTAGGCCCATTCAAGAAATCAACTGCTCTCGAGCCTATGTCGCTGAAAGGACTTGAGATGCGCCATTACCGCAAATTGTCATTTTTGACCAAGACCAACCTTGCCTCTCTCTCAGAGTTAGTCACACCATGTGTGGTATGGCCAATACCTTGACCTGGCTTCATCAGACGTATTTGGCTTTAGCATAGAAGCCCTGTGGATACTGTCCGATTTAGTCACGTCCAACAGAAAAGGACCCTGGAAAGGACAAACATTCGAGTGAGGGATCAAGCTGACTCAAGCACCACATATTAGTTATGCATTTCGGCTTACCTACACCAGTGTATCAGTGGCTTGCTTGAATGCGTCGGACATGTCAGGTAGCCCCTGGATTGCCTACGTCCTGGCTTGCATAGACCTCCAATCTGTAGACGTCCGGTCGGCTACACTATGCACCCTGTTACATACACGAATCACTCTCCTCACTCATACCCTGCCTTTATTATTATTGGGCACATTCATTTCCCAGCTTCTTTCTCCCTCGCAAACCATGCCTTTCTCACAACCAAGATCTTGTGGTGTGGTGCGCCTAGTAATCTGTGTGTTTCTCCCCGTTGACTAAAATTATAGTAGTGAGGTTGTATGGCACGCAGTATAGTTCCCCATTCCCAGCAAGACTATGAAAGAAGATACTACCCCTTCCGGCCGCTGCTCTTGTCTGAGCTGTCGCCGCAATTTACCGGCAGTGCCTCACCTAACACGTAGATTCAGAGGAATGCAGGTTCTCTCAATAAGATAACGAAGTTTATTTATAATCCCCACATCATCCTATCGACTACAAGACGAAAGAGATAGCACCGTGGATAGCCTCTTCCGGCTCAAGAAGATAGATCATAGATTGGTGGACCCCATCCCCAAGGAGCACACCGTAGCTATCTAATGGGCTTATATTTAAAAGAGAGATGCTACTAAGTAACGGTAAGCCGTAGGAAGAAAGATATCACTCGTCTATCAGCTGCCAAGAACAAGCGATATCATTTGGGAAATATTTCTTCTTCAGATTTGTTCCCTTGCCATGCCAAGATTAAGACGCGTAGCCAGATCGGCTAACGGTCACCCCCTCCCAACATGGCAAGACCACTGTTTCGCCATATCCTCTCGGTCGTTAAGACAATAGATATTTATAGGCCAAGTTTTGCCTGGACCAAAGAAACCCCAAGTTTACCTTTTCCTTCCACCAGTAGTAGACCTTTTAAAAATGTCTCAATCTTTAACTTGAACTCTTGACATTCGGCCGTGGATGGCGATCAGTAGAAACGCACATGAATCCTCCAGAAGCCGCACCAGTGCACATTTGGCGCAAGGCGCTTCATCGGGTCTACCCGAAAGAAAAGACCTATATCTACTCGCTCCATATAAAGATTGTGTTATGAAGGTAACCCCAAAGAACTATCTTTCATGATTGAGCGAACAAGAGAACTGAGAGCTTCCGAAAGCCGTTTCCCCCTGTTTCCCCAAAATCAAAGAAGGCATGAGGACATGAGCCACTGGCGTTTCGCCACACCACCCGCATTCCACCGGTATCGTGGAAAAGATTAACGGCGATATGAAACATATGCTCTCTAAGGTAACCCAAGAACACCCTGAAGATTGGGATACTTATCTGCCTGCAATTTTGTTTGCATATAGGGAAGTGCCCCATTCCAGCAGTGGGTTCTCACCATTTCAAATGTTATATGGTGCACAACCACGCGGCCCATTATCTCTGTATGAATCTATGTTGACTGAAAGTACAACTTTGCCTAAACCAATTTCACCATATGAACATGTAACATCATTGCGTGATAGAATTATGAAATCATGTGTGTTAGCTAAAGAAGCTCTCCAAAAATCAGGAGCTATCTACAGACAATATGCTAACAGAGTAAATAGAACTATTACACTGACACCAGGACAGGACGTTCTTCTTCTTTTGCCAAGTGATAGACATCTCCTAACTGACTCATGGCAAGGACCGTTCAAAGTACTACGACAAATTTCGACGGTAGATTACGAAATTGCAGTTAGGGACAAACATAAAAGTTTCCATATTAACATGCTCAAACCATATTACCACAGGCAAGACGACCAAGTAGAAACTGCAGCAAGCACCACCATAGTGGACCAGACGGACGACAACGACACTGACGAGATACCGACACCAGTTCTTGACACGACGACCAACTTACAGGACATTAAGGTAAATCCTAAACTGACGCAGAAACAGACTGACAGTTGCAGACAACTGATACAAGAGTACAGGACGATCTTTTCTGACAGCCCAGGACAGACAGATTTAGTTCAGCACCAAATCATCTTGACATCTGACATTCCTATCAAGTGTAGACCGTATTCTATCCCTATACACTATAAGGAAAACCTACATCAAGAAATCATTGATTTAGAAGCAAATCATATCATTCGACGTTCACAATCTCATTTCTGTTCACCAATAGTTTTAGTACGAAAAAAAGACAAAACTATCAGACTCTGTGTGGACTATCGTAAACTCAACAGCATTACATAATTGGATTTAGAACCAATGAGCAACTGTGAAGACATCCTGACTGAACTATCTGACTCACGTTATTTTAATAAACTGGACATGACAAAAGGCTACTGGCAGATAGCTGTACATCCTGACAGTATACATCTGACTGTATTTGCCACACCGTGGGGTTTATACGAATGGTGTAAACTACCTTTCGGATTAGTCAATGCACCGGCTACCTTCGTCAGAATGACAGGAATTCTTTTGACAGACATTGCTAACATCATTTGGTACATGGACGACATTTGCATACACACAAAGGACATGACAGATCACATAACAGCACTACAGCAGACATTTGACAGGATTAGACATCATGGACTAACTGTAAAACCGTCCAAAGTTGATATAGCCTTTCAGGCAATTTCATTTTTGGGCTATAAGATCTCAAATGGCTTTATATCAACTGACGATAACATCATGTCTAGAATTTTGAAATTTTCGCTTCCGACAACTAAGAAACAGTTGCGAAGTGTATTAGGTCTTTTAAACTATTATAGACAATTTATTCCTCATTTTGCTGAATTGACCAAATGTTTCACTGATTTACTAACAACTAAACATCCCAATGTGATTGTAAACAGCGAATGTTTGAGGCCAGCATTTACGAAGATTCTTTCATATTTTTCTAAAAAACCTATTCTAAAATTGCCAAATTTGAATATTACTTTTAGATTAAGATGTGACGCGAGCTCCGTAGCCATTGGAGGTGTGCTTCTCCAGGAACACGACCAAATCTTGTACCCAGTATACTACGTCTCTCGAAAACTGAACACCAGCGAACGAAATTATAGTACGCCGGAACTCGAGGCTCTTGTCATGGTATTTTCGGTACGTAAACTTTCTAGATTTCTTTTAGGTAAACATTTCATTATTGAAACAGATAATAGCCCACTGACAATTGTTACCAGAGGAACGCCAAGTAACAGCAAGGTGGCAAGATGGTCCCTTCTTCTGCAGGACTATAGCTATGAGATTAACCATATAAAGGGTTCCCAAAACTGTCTTGCAGATCTTTTGTCGAGATGTCCATACGACGAACCTAATACCCAGTCAACACCAGAGCACAGTGCAGAGGGTGTATAAAACTGCAACGTAGATAGTGCTCAGTACCACAGCCAATTGTGACAAAGTGTCAGTAAAGCTGTGTACAACAATGTGATGGGGTAGATTGTATCTCCCAATGTATATAACTTATGTAAATATGTGGATTCTTATTATCATTATTATGCGAATGAATGCGTGTATAATTGTGAGATATGTGAAAGAATGGAATCATTATTATGTAAACTATTGTGTTGTATAACTGTAAGATATGAGAAAGAATGTGATTATTATTGTAAATACATATTGTAACAACCAGACACTACAAAGACAAGTGTCACTGGACAACACTACAGGATGCAGGAACTTACCAAGCCACTACAACGTGAAGTAATCCTGAATGTATCCAGACCTATGTGTCCAAGACGTTTTAACAAGGTACGAAAGATGACTACGACAGTACAATCCGAGCAGAAGGCGGAAGACACGATCCAACAGCTGATAGTAACAACTAATACTCCGTTTATATAATATCCATCCGGAACGGAACAACACATGTGTAAAATAGCACAGCTGTATACTTCCGGTATTTTTTGCATATTAATTTAAAAGTTAGCAGACAACGCTAAAAAGTCTATAAATTTATGACGATTGTATTAAAATGTGATTTAAAATATTTCCATATACGGAATTGTATATGTCAATCTTTATAATATGTAATCTCAGCATCGTAACTTGATTGCTTCTTTACAAACGTGACTTTTTGTGCACATTTGTCAATAAGTATCAAATTATGACACTAAGAAATAAATTTGCAGTAGTAATTTATGTCTTGTAAACGACGATAAATTATTGTTCCTGTAGTTTGTGTATAATAATCAGGGGACATTATTCTAAATTCTTGGTGATGTGTAAAGATGTATTGTAACCATTAGCATGTGTGCGTGATAGATAACATGTCAATGAGACGTCATTTATATATGGACAATATATTGCCAAAACTGTTGACCTTCATTAGAAACTCTAAACAGAGGTCTGATGACGGAGCTATCTCAGAGGGAGATGCTCACAGCTTGACCTGATGATTTTAGTATTTTTGTTTTTGGTTGTTGAGGTAGGGGCCAGTTTAGCCGTGACCTACCGGACTAGCTGTGTCACAGCGAGGTAAGGCCCATTAAATAGATTGTACTTGACTGTTGTACTTCAAGGTGCAACATAATTGGTGTATACATAGTGTTTACTATTCACCTGTATATATTTAGAATAACTATTAAGACGAAATACAATGTTCGATTTTGACAAGTTTAATAACACCCATATATATTGTACATGAAAGGAAATCCTTTCATGGAAAAAGGGTGGGGAGAGTGTCAAAGTGTCACATCTGAGGTTGCGACGCGTTGGCTGTGCCAACGCCAGGCGACATAACAACGCGCAACCCTGAGTGATGTTAAACACTGCAGCCGTATAAGCAGCCAAGCACAGCAATTGAGCGACGCTTAAACGATCGCTGGTCAGCGGTACACCCCGTGAACCTTGCAGGGGTCACACCAGCTGACTTGAGCGCCGACTAGCGTGTAGCGTGTAGAACGACAAGTCTGGCAGACGGGGTTAGGCGTTTGAATGGACAGGTCGCATGCGTCTGCGAGTGGTGTTTGAATCTGTATTGAGAGCTAGCCTGTATGACAGTGGGAGACTGGTTCGAACGCTTGTGTATTGTAAGTGATATGTCTATTGATTGCATGTATTCTTATGTATTGTATTGATATAGTTCATGCTGTAATGATTGCTATGGATTATCATTGCGCGATGTCTGTGCGACAATGAATGCAGCGCGTAAATAAAGCTTCTAAATAACAGGTTCGAATATTCACTTCGTGTGATTTGATAGTTTGATATTGCTTCACACTTGCCAGAAAACGAGCTACTTATCTTGCTCTACGCAAGACTCTGACAAGTGCGAACCATTCAATAAATAAACATCTTTAAGGGGGCGGTATTACGAAAAGAAAAAAAAACATTTAACGGGCGGCATTTCAAAGACTTGCATCATACTGAGAAAATCTAGCGCTCGGCCCTGGCTTGGGTAAAGTTCTTCCATGTAGTTTATTACTCTTTTTCTTCTAATTCATTCTGAATATTCTTGTTCTCAATACCAGGAATGTTGTCTATAATCTCAGGCAGGCGTTGCTGTCCCCAGGCTGGAAGCCTGATTCTATTAAATAGGTTTAGGTGTTGCTTGCTTGCTTGCTTGTGTTCGTTGGCTTGAGCTCCAACGCGAAGTCCTGTATGTTGGATGAAGACATCCTGTTGTCCAATATCAGTGTGGTTCCTCATCTGGTGGTTCCTCGCCGTACAGGCAGACACTCTCCGACTTCGGAGGAATCGGCGATCCTACTTACTTTAGCCAGGACCCCGAAGGGACCTGTTGCCCAGGACGCTCGGCGAGGACGCATCAATAGGTCTTGGCCAGTATATAACCCGGCCCTGGTGCCTTGGAAACACCTCTGCGTCCCGTTTAGGTGTTGATATGCCAAGTATTGGATCTGTCCTAATTCTTCCCTTTGCAGATTCCACAAAGTTGCTTTGCTTTAGTCTTCCCCTTTCAAGACCATTAAACCTCCGGTACATGGGATCGTCTGTCAGTCTGATATTAAACCTCCGGTACATGGGATCGTCTGTCAGTCTGATATTAAACCTCCGGTACATGGGATCGTCTGTCAGTCTGATATTAAACCTCCGGTACATGGGATCGTCTGTCAGTCTGATATTAAACCTCCGGTACATGGGATCGTCTGTCAGTCTGATATTAAACCTCCGGTACATGGGATCGTCTGTCAGTCTGATATTAAACCTCCGGTACATGGGATCGTCTGTCAGTCTGATATTAAACCTCCGGTACACGGGGTCGTCTGTCAGTCTGATATTAACATTGTTTTCCTTGTTGCTGGATTCTATCTCTGCTTCTAGAATAAGCTGTAGACATATCATCTTTTCCAGTTTATTAATGGACGTTATTTTCATGCCTCCAGTTGTGATTTGCTTTCCTTGATTGTGGACTGTGATTATTGTTAAGGTGTGACTTATCTGCTGTTGCCCTAGGACATTCTGTGGGCATGTCATGAGAAGAGGTCAGCTGGATTATGTCGTCACAACGGGAAAGTAGGAAGGGGGTGAATGCAAGTAGAGGCCCAGAGAGAAAATGCTGAAGAGTTTGAAATCATATCATGAAGTAACGTCTGATCAGTAAAGATTGGCAGAAGGTTGTGGACAGACACGGTGATCACGAATGCCACACGACATGGACTATTACTTTTGGAAAAAGATCGGTGTTCTCTCATTTAATCATGTTTGAAATGAACTTTAAATTTACGTCCCAAACAGGTTATGAAGTATGCTGAATTGGTCTTCTTCTTCTTCTTTCGTTCGCTTGAAATATGTCTATAACTGCAATGTTGTCTCTTGTATGAATTTAACTGTCTTTTTTAGTTCACTCAGCGGTCCATAGAGTTTATCTTCCACTGTTGTCTCTCTAGGCCAAAAGGTTCGCCTGGATATGTTGTAGTTTGGGCAGTCCTGGAGTATGTGCTCTGCTGTCTGCGACGCCATACCACATGTGCACACGACTCAATCACCAATCTTGAATTTTGTATACACGTGGTTGCGTAATCTATTGTGTCCTGTTCTGAGGCGCAGAATAATAACCTGTTCTGGTCTGTCCATAACGTGGTAGTCGTCTTGACTAGGGTTTGGTGGCCTTCTGACTGATTTGATCATTCTTTTCTTTTGGTGGAATGTAATGCTGAATTGGTAAAGATGGTTAGTTTTGTGTATAAGTAGAAAGACAATGTCTGCAGCGGAATATGCTAGCATAACTTGCATAAGAGAAACAAAATCTTAAGATTCTGCACAAAAGCAGCAACAGAGGCTTCGAGCCAGGTCAAGAGAAATCACGGACATTTCCCACCGTGACGTCTGATCAGCTGGTCTGGGGTGGGTGATGTGCATGCAGTTGGTGTTTTGCTCAGGATCTGATCTGATCGAAGCCTTGCTTATAATGAGCACATAGACCAGGTAACAATGACCAAACGGGGTTTGGCTGCGATGCGGGTGATGGCGGCGGAAAACTGAGCAGCGCCATCTATGTCTTCTATACAAGGTCATGTCTGTTTTTGAGTATGCGATGGGGATCCTGACTCTCAGCCTTAAGCAAATGAAAAGGCTGGAAAGGATACAGAACAAAGAACAAAGCCATGCGTATTATTCTTGAGTGTACAAGAGACACAGCATGCAGTTCGATGTGCTTTCTTCTTGATTTCCCAATCATTGGGGACAGAATACAAATTTTCAGAGTACATGCCTACCTCAGAATTAACGCAAACACACAACACCCACTGCATAGTGGAATTATGAAGGTAAAGGCCAGCAGGTTAAAAAGAGGAAGGTCGTGGATTGGCCAAGCCGAAGACATTCTTCAACAGGTGTGTTCACTTGGAAACTTAGAACTTGGCGAGGAGTGGGTACAAGTGCCAACCGATTTTTGTACGTACTTGTCAGTGTGTATCCATCTAGACAGAAAATGCAGACAAGAAAATCCATCTGCTGTGGAGGCTTAAGTACAGGCTTTAATTTCCGAAAATTCTTTAGAGGGTAATGCTGTCATTTACACAAATGGGTCGGTCATTCGACGAGTGAGAAGTTCATGGGCTGTACGGCTCAGGCCAGAGCGAGAATTGTGAAGGAAGATTCTGATGCTTTTGCTTTGACCACAAGCAGCCTGACTATGGAAGTCATGGCAGTAAGTGACGCAATAACATCGCTCGAGACACAAACATTCAATCGGGCATGTGTCATTAATGACTCAATGAGCATGCTCAAGAAGATAGAGATGGGGTGGATCGGAAGAGAGTGGCTGCTGTCTCTTTAGCGGTCTCGGCTCTCAAAGATTAGTTTCATCTTCGTGCCAGGGCATGCGGGTGTACAAGGAAATGAGCGGGCTGACAGGCTTGCAGGTAAGGCTACTGTGGAGGGCGGGCGAGCCATGGACCAGGCAGACATTCTGAAAGCTCTACGAGAAGTTAAGTAGTATGCGAGAACCAAGTGATGACTGAATCTACAACCATGGGCAGGATGCGAGAACAGCAAGTTAAAAGAGATGTGGCCAAACAAGAATATTACACGGGAAGCCAAAGAAGACTGATAAACAAACACAGAACTGGTGTTGTTAGCCGCTACACGCTGCGGGATTTGCTGAGGAGGGGATCCGAGCACTTGTGGACTGAATGGTTCGATGTGCAATGGAGATGATCTGTCATAACTAACGAACTGCTCAGGATCTGAAGGTGATTGTTTGTTTCGTGTCACCAGGTCTGAGATTTACATCAGCCGGTCGTCACAGCGGCGACAAGATGGAGGCAGAGGCAGTCTGTGACTTCCAGGCCGAGCACCCGGACCAGATGAGTGTCCGGCGGGGGGAGAGACTGTGTGTGAGAACTGTTTGTTTCATGTGTTTATCATCATCTCTGTCTCTGGACTATAGTCTGTGTGAGAACTGTTTGTTTCATGTGTTTATCATCATCTCTGTCTCTGGACTATAGTCTGTGTGAGAACTGCTTGTTTCGTGTATCCTCCGCCTGAGCCATCCATGGTTTCCCTCTTATCAGTGATCAGTTATCTATCACTATCAATCAGTATCAGTATCACTATCATCATTTATCATCAGTATCAGTCGCTGACCCTTGCCCTTCTACTAGCAATTTTGGTCAATATTTAAAAATTGGGTTTTTACTTATGAAATCATACCAGTTAGATAGAGCTTGACGAGACGAATCCAACGGTAATCGGTATCTCAACGAAGACTGTACGTTGATTCTAAGCGGAGTTATGAATTTTATGGTGACGTAATTTAATAACAGGAAGTCCAATGATAAACTAAAAGATAAGTCAGATATTCTCGCAGCCCTAAAATTGGAAGCTGAGAAATTTTGCCTTCTATTACCGTGGCTTGTTTATTTGTAAACGGACAACGTTGTGCCATACATCATTGCGTCCAGGGCAGCGAGGCCTAACTTGACGTACTTTTTATTTTTCGATAGGATGTGCCGTGACCTAATTAACAATGTAGTCACTGGAGCGTCTTCTCCGTGATTATTTATTGTACTTTGTGTAGGTATTTGTTTGCTGATGAAGCTAGTTAAAACGTCCTGTGTTTTTCGTTATTCTTTTATGTAAGCTTCATTACTCTGTGTAATTTTGTATTTTTTATATTTTCAGATTTGTCGCAGTACAAAAAGAAAAAAAAGAGGCAAGTGAAATATTTCATCCAGCTAACCTTCCGAGGTCAATTTGGTGATATGACTTGTTTAGACAGTTGAATTGAATGTCGGCGGTACATAATTTTAATAGCTGCACATTCCGAATTGGGTGGACAAGATACTACACACAGAAGATGCTAGCCTAGGCAGGCCGACACATCGGAACAGTCCGGCTTCATCGGTCGGGAGACATGTGCTCGAGAGCGGTCACGTGGTTGAAAGAGACAGTGCCTTCCGTGTGTTGTTCAACACACAAAGTAGTTGATTGTTAAAGTTTGCTGAAGCTATAATAATCAACCTTCGTAAGCCGTCCTTGTGCAAGCAGAAAGACATGTTAGTCAGTTTAAAATTACCGTGGTAGACAATCAACATTACTGTGCGAACATGTGTATATTTCAGTTTGAAGGATTTATCTAGTTAATTCACGTAAGTATTTGATTTCTGCAGTATCTACCTGACGAGATGCAGTGAAATATGCCAGGCAATAAATCGTGCAATCTATTGTTTGTGTCTTCGTTATTCAAATATATAGAAACTCACCACAGGAAGGTGTGCACCTGAATTGTTTTATCAAATTGACACAGGCTGTGGCAAAGTAGGTGTGACAGGCAGAATCTTGAATGTCACAGGAAATGGTTCAAGAAAGAGTGTCACAAGTGATGGCCATTCTTTGGTTAATTGCTTTTTATGTTTCACAACTAATTTTTTAAATATATGTAAATTATTAGTAAGAGTACTTTCCTGTATTAGCTTGCCTGGTTCGTTGGCATGAACGAGACTCCTCACTTCTCTCAGGTGTATAACGCAGGTGTATAATATAATTTAGTATTAGGATCCAGAACACCAAAGACCGAGATCTGTGGAAAGCCATGAACTGCCTACGCCAGCCGGCACTTGATGATGATTATTATTAGTATTTGCATATACAGAGAATATTTTAAAATGGGGTTTCTACTTATGATTTGGTAACAGGAAAGTGAAGGTCACATTCCTCTTTCGATAGAATTTCGAGAGGAATGAGAGGATCAACTTCATTGCACTTGACTTTTAAGATCGAAGAGAACAGACCAAGAGGAATGACCAAGAGGAAGACCTAGAAGCAAATACCTGGATGGCTTGGCCTCATGGCATGGTCGAGACAGAAACACGGAGCTGATCCACGACTCTGGTGATCGAGTGAGATGGCAAAACATGACCGCCCACGCTTACCGACATGGCACGTGATGGATGGATGGATGGAAATGTTCGTCGTTAGTGAAAGAATAATTCATGAAAATTTTTCATATTGCCTTAATGTACTAACTGCATTGCAACAGCTTTCTTTTGTTGATTAAATATCATGCATTAATGTAAGTAACTAAGTTTGCAACTGCTGCATAAATTAAGCAGCAGTTAATTAATTATTAAGATATTAGATAATAAAAAATTAAAATATTAAATAATTAACTGTTCACTAAAAATTGATTTCTACTTTTGCTCTACAATTACAGCACACTGTTCTGTATCTAATGATTAATTAATAGTCAGCAATTAAAATTAAATACTAACTTATTTAAAACATATAACTTATTTTACAGTACTGTATTTAAATTTAAATAATTAAGTGCTGCAGCGCAGCTTAGAAAAAAAGTACTCCTTACTTAACAGATTAACACCTTACAAGTTTACAGACGGGTCTGAAAACTGGCTTTCAAAATTATTTTCAGTCATGTAAAATGCTGAAATATTAAATTATGCAAGTACACAGATACATTACTGCTACACATGACACTTGTATTCTGTTTAATGTTAGTACTTAAATTACCAGTTCTAATTGTAAATAAATACAGGTCCGCTATAGTTTATTGTATGGGCGCCGCAATCTTCAATTTTGAGGATGACGGCCGTGGTCATGTCACTAAATTAACTAAATATTTTGTCCTGAACGTCTGCAAACACCTGCAATGTTGAAACTCTTCATATTTATGTAAAATTGAACGGGGGATTCTTGTAATGAATATGGAGTATGTTCCACAGGAGCAAAAGCCCTTGCCCCACTGGAATTACAAACGAGCAGATTGGGACAGATTTGCCATACTAACAGACAAATATTGTGAAAACATAAATACACGATATGGCAACATAAAGCAAATGGTGGAAAGTCTAAACAGAGCGATAATACAGGCAGCCACTGAGTCCATTCCAAGAGGAGCGAGGAAAAATTACAAACCATACTGGACTGAAGAACTACAAAGTTTGGAGGACAAAGTTGAAGATGCCAGGAAGACAGCAGAGAGAGAACAAACAATTGAAGCGAACATCTCTCTCAAAGCCATCTCAGCAAAATATAAAAGAACAGTAAATCAAAAAACCAGAGATTGTTGGAGGGAAAAAACAGAAAACCTGAATTTTGACAGGGATGGAAACAAACTATGGAAACTAGTGAAAGCCATGAACAATGAAGGACCTAGAAACAAACAAATAACAATTAAACAAGGAAATGCCTTGCTTACAGGAAAAAAGGCTGCAAATGCACTAATGGAACACTATGCAAATGCAAACCACATTGATATTACAACCGAACAGAAGAAAGCAATCAAAGACAAACAGATACATCATAGAAATACAGAGACAGCAGCAGAATATATGATGGCAAATCTAACAATGGAAGAAATGGAACAGGCAATGAATACCCTAAAAAAGAAGAAATCACCAGGAAAGGATGGAATCACAAATGAAATGCTAATAGGACTAGGCACCAAGGCAAAGAAGAAACTACTAGCAGTCCTAAATAACAGCTGGAAGAGAGGAATAGTCCCACAGGCATGGAAGGAAGCTATACTAATACCAGTCCCAAAGAAAGGAAAAGACCTGGAAGAACCAAATGGCTATCGACCTATCAGTCTACTTAGCTGTGTAGGAAAATTAATGGAACGCATTATCAATGGCAGGCTAACATGGCATCTGGAAGAAAACAAACTCTTAACACCACACGAAGCAGGATTCAGAAAGTACAGATCCACTGAAGATCAAATAACCTATATAGCTCAGGAAATAGAGGATGCCTTCCAAGAGAAAAAGCACACACTAGCAGTCTGGATAGATTTAGAAAAAGCATTTGATAAAGTATGGAAAGAAGGACTGAAAGTAAAGCTGCAAAAAATGCATGTTTGTGGAAAAATGTATAAATGGATCAGCCACTACCTTGAGAACAGAACTGCCAGGACAAAAGTACAAGGACAAACAAGCAAAATGATGCTGTTGGAGCAAGGTGTCCCCCAAGGAGGAGTTCTTTCACCAACATTATTCCTAGCATATATAAATGACATCACAGAAAATTTTCCAGCCAGAGTTCACATCCTCCTTTGCAGATGACCTAGCCATATGGACATCTGAAGAATATATTAGTACAGCTAACAGCAGAATACAGCAAGCCTTATTAGCGCTAGAGGACTGGTCAAAATCATGGCTAGTGAAGATAAGTGAGGAGAAAACAACATGCACAGTGTTCTCCCTCTCAAATAAAACTCAGCAACCTAAGCTGGTATTGAATGGAAAAATATTGCGCCATGAAGAAAATCCAAACTATCTAGGAGTCACCTTTGATCGTCGCCTGACATGGAAGACACAGGTTGAGAAAAATCGAACAAGAGCAAGGCAGAGAATGGCAATCATGAAAAAGCTTGCTGGTACAACGTGGGGAGCAGATGAGAAAGTTCTCAAGAAGTTATATACTGGACGGGTGAGGCCAGTACTGGAATATGGCATTGCAGCTTGGGCAACAGCAGCTAAGTCAAACTTTAACAAAATAAGTAGAGTCCAAAACCAAGGAATGTGAATCATAACTGGAAGCCTGAAGACAACGCCTATTAATGAACTAGAAAAGATCACTTGTTTACAACCAATGCAGGACAGAAGAGATAGCAGAGCCCAGCAACAAGCAGAAAAATTTAGAAGATTGACAGACCACCCTATGTATAACAGGTTTAATGGTTTTGGAAAAGGAAGACTGAAGCGTAGCAACTTTGTAGAAACTGCAAAACGAAAGATTAGGGCAGATCCCATACTTAACATATCAACAGTCAAGCCCATTTACAATGCACACAACTTCCCAGCTTGGAGACAGCAGCAACTGCCTGAGATGATAGAAAACATTCCTGGTATTGAGAAAAAGAACACTCAGAATGAAACCGAAAGAAGAAAAATAACCCTCAACTACATAAAAGAACATTACCCAAGCAGCAATTGGACCCATGCATATACAGATGGATCAGCCAAAGATTCAATTAAAAATGGAGGAGGAGGAATTCTCCTTAATTTAAAAAATGGAGTGATAAAAACACAGTCAGTGGCAACTGGAAAATTTTCAAGTAACTTCAAAGCGGAGGTAGAGGCTTTGAAAACTGCAGCAGAAATGCTCTTGATGGAGGAAAATAAAGAGAAGCAAATAGCTATCTTCACAGATGCAAAGTCAGCTGTCTCAATACTGAAGAGCAAAAACAGCACAGAACTAGCTGACCTAAGAGCAGCACTCCATGGTCTATGCCAGAAATCCAAAAAAGTTGTAATACAGTGGATCCCATCACATTGCAGTATACCTGGAAATGAAGAGGCTGACAGACTAGCAAAAGAGGGTGGACGATTACCACAGCCTGACATAGACATCACCTATAATGAGGCAAAAAGGTTTATAAAAAGCACTTATAGAACCAAATGGGAATCAGAGCATCCAGGCCACCAGAAGGATGATGCATATTACAAACTCGACCGACGAGAACAAGTAGCAATCTTCAGACTCCGCACAGGACATAACAGGCTGAAACACCACTTGTTCAATAAACTAAAGATAGGAGATACCGATGAATGTAATTGTGGAACTGGTAAAATGACAGCTAAACATTTGCTGCAGGAGTGCCCAATATATGCAGAACAGAGAAAGATATTTTGGCCCACGCCTGCTTCATTTGAGGACAAGCTCTATGGAGATATCAACAAGCTCAAGTTGACTACAGCTTACTTTAACTACATTCAGGTTGACATCTAAAGGTGCATGAAGATGTATTTAGACTGCCACACTTCATACCACAGGTATGTCGGTTACAAAAGCGTCCCAGAGGCATGAAATGGAATATTGCTTGGATAGCACATCCATTACGTGGAAAGTCTGAATCAAAAGCTCACTGTGTGGGCTTCATAAAAGGTGGAAAAAGTGTCCTAGTGGCACGAAATGGAATATTGCTTGGATAGCATATCCATTATGTGAAAAGTCTGAATCGAAAGCTCACTGTGTGGATGTCATCTGCAGACTGCATTCTTCTGGTTTCCGGAGGAACAGCCTTTGGTGAACGGAAGGCCCAATTGTCACCGCCTCACTTTCATATATAGTAGAGGGTTGCAACTCCAGCCCAAGGGATACCATTGAGGTCGCGCAGGACCCGAGTAATCTAGAACCTTCTCGAAAGAGTTGGTCACCTAGTCCATGATTCCGTGGACACTGATGTGGCCCGCCTAATGCGGGGTCCACGAGGAACTCGGACAGAGTTACCGCCCGTGTCGAGTTAGGACACGCGGAGACGGGCAGAGGACAAACGGACTGGAGAGAGACAACAAGGCCTGCCTGAGAGGGACTCATAGATATTCATAGATATACTTAGGCTAGATAGTGTGCTAGATTGTTGTATGACAACTATATGTTTGATGTTTAACTATCTGTGATATGTAATATAAGAGAGCGCGGGTCTGTTTACCCACTGCGCCAACTGTACACTTTATACAATAAATGTTCTATATCCTAGCGAACAGTGTATTGTTGCCTGTATGAACCCGAACCGTTATTTAGATAAGAGTAAGATGATGACAGGCTTTTTGGGGGCTAGTTTTCCGGTTGTGGCATAGAATGTTTTCTTAAAAACCTGTTAAATGCCATGTAAAAGTAATTATTTAGTCATATCACATTGATTTTTGGTAACACATTGATTTGTTTAAATCAAAGAAATTGTTAACGTTACAAGTTTACAGAAAACTAGTAGCTATCTAGCGATAAAATAGAAGTAATCTGAGTCCCTCGGCAATGTCTCACCATTGCCTCCACAGTGCCTCATTATTTTGATTCTGTAAACAATTTTTTTATTTGTGGACATGTTACTATTTTGACATTTTTTTGTGTGACAGTGTCTAATGTTTTCTCGCTCCACGAGCAGATTGTTCCGCAACAAGTGCCGCGTCCAACCTATGAAACCTTTCCAACATTGACGAGAGTACAAGACAACATCGAGGAGTTCTTGAATTAAAAGCTAAGTTTCACCTCATACCCATTGTAAATTCTAAGCTGTACTTCTCATGTTTCATCAATGTATTATTTTGTATCATATTGATTTCTTTGCATATTCATAACCTTGTCACCAACATAACCTTGCATTTTGATTTACACATTAATAATTAGGGGAGTTAACCAAATTTTCGACCATACAACATATTTTTCTAAGGGATTTAACTCTATAAATTGCACAAACAAGTAAAACACAAAATGTCTAGTTTAGATAAATGCATTGAGCAAGGAATAAAGTTAGGTTATAAAGAAGAGAAACTGTCAGAATGGGCACAGAAAACGCACGCAGAAAACATTGCCCGTGAAGAAAGAGCGATAGAACGAGAAGAAAGGAAACTGCAAATGGAGGCCGAAGAAAAGAAAATGCAATTACAAATGCAAGCAGATGAAAAGAAATTGCAAATGCAGGCAGAAGAAAAGAAATTGCAAATGGAAGCCGAAGAAAAGAAATTGCAAATGCAGGCAGAAGAAAAGAAATTGCAAATGGAAGCCGAAGAAAAGAAATTGCAAATGCAAATGCAAGCAGATGAAAAGAAATTGCAAATGGAGGCCAATGAAAAGAAATTGCAGATGGAACTTGAGGCCGCCGCCAAACAGGCCCAGTTAAATGCCGAGACACAGATTAAACTAAAACAGATGGAAATGGAGTCCAACACAGAAATATCAATAAATAAGTTAAGAAGCAAAGAAGAAGAACAAAAATATAATAAATATAAAGGTCTCGTGAAGGCTTTCTGTTCAGGAGATTCCATCTCCGCCTACTTAGAAAATTTTGAGTGTCTCATGTCTCATCATAAAATCATTAAATCAGATTGGGCATTTATTCTAATGAGGAACTTAGCTCTTGAACCATTGAAAGTAATAGAGACAATACCACAGGAAATGCGAAAAGACTATGAGTACCTAAAACAACGCATTCTCCAACATTTTTCTTTAGACACTGCAGGTTACCAACAACAATTTGCCAAATTATCTCCACAACCAAACCAAACCTTTATAGATTATGTCAGTACAGTCCAAGACATATGCACAAAATGGATTAACTCGGCTAAAACCAACAATAGCCATGATAAACTTAAGGAGCTTATTATTATAGATAAAATAGTTAGCACCATCCCCACACCTTTTGCCAAGTTCTTAAAACAAATGGACTGTAAGAGCATTCAGGAAATAGAGGCAAAGGGGAATGCATTTTTCACAGCAAATAGGGATATTTTTCAGCATAACATAAGTCACAATGATACAGCAGCTGCAGTAGTGAACACCAAATACTCCAAACAAACAGAGAGTAGATTTAAACCACGATCCAAGGTCGGTAAAGTAGTAAAATGCCAATATTGCAATTACCATCACGACAGTTACGGGATGTGCGACAAAGCACCCACCTACCCTGAACACCTCAAGAAGATCGTGGATAGGCAAACAGCTAAACGCATGGCTTACCACAGAGCAATTAAATGTTATTTCTGCAATAGCTGGGGTCACTATAATACTGGGTATACACTTGGCGGACAAATTGTACGCAAAACGTATTCATTGTAATTTGTCTGCGTCTTCCATGTAAAAGTGCATGACTTGTCTAATTTGTCAATACATGTGTAGAACTTAGTTTAATAGTGAGTTTAATTTAGTAGTTAGTGGAATATACTTAGTTTAGCAGTTAGGATACATCTAAGCACCACTACTTGGAATGCCTGATCATGTATTGCACACAGTGCAGTATTTCATGATTGAGGTTATCCCAACTCGTGACGCTTGGAAATACACCACACATTCAGCACGCACGTTACACAAACCTCAAAACTCAACACTATTAATTTAAAATACAGTCACTTTATTAGAAACATCAACTTATTAGTTAACACACTAACAAGCCAACAAGGACACATGTAGTATGAGGGGGATAAAAGAACAAGGTAACTACATATTTAGCATTATATAACATACGGGAGTAAAAGTGTATAGAAATACACACACAGATCAAGATTTGAAGGTGTACTTATTTAGCCAAGACTTCGGTCTTGTTAACCCTCTTTTATATAGGGGTTATTTGTCTGGGTACCATTTCGGGTACTATGAGAAGGGCGAGTTGTAAATACAAATACTAAAACGCCACGTAACTTCGGTCTGATAAGCATATTTAAGCACACGAGAGACAGGGATCTCTGCACCAAATCAGAGAAGTGTTGTATGGTAGAATACATGCGTTTTTAGTGCTAGTAGGTAAGTTACCAGGTTACTATCCACCAAACTACAAAAACAACTTTATGTGATTCGGTGACAGAATTAGAACGGATCTAATTACCCAACAACCAATCATATCAGGGGGGAGGGGGGATCCTGTCACCGCCTCACTTTCATATATAGTAGAGGGCTGCAACTCCAGCCCAAGGGATACCATTGAGGTCGCGCAGGACCCGAGTAATCTAGAACCTTCTCGAAAGAGTTGGTCACCTAGTCCATGATTCCATGGACACTGATGTGGCCCGCCTAATGCGGGGTCCACGAGGAACTCGGACAGAGTTACCGCCCGTGTCGAGTTAGGACAGGCGGAGACGGGCAGAGGACAAACGGACTGGAGAGAGACAACAAGGCCTGCCTGAGAGGGACTCATAGATATTCATAGATATACTTAGGCTAGATAGTGTGCTAGATTGTTGTATGACAACTATATGTTTGATGTTTAACTATCTGTGATATGTAATATAAGAGAGCGCGGGTCTGTTTACCCACTGCGCCAACTGTACACTTTATACAATAAATGTTCTATATCCTAGCGAACAGTGTATTGTTGCCTGTATGAACCCGAACCGTTATTTAGATAAGAGTAAGATGATGACACCAATATACGGAAGTGAGGCTAAGCAGCCATGTGCAGGACGTGACGATTCCTTGGGTGAGCCCAGTACCAGAGCGCTGTGTGATGGCTCTGCAAGTATGGAAGCCTCCTTGGATGGCGGGGAATGCCCATGGTCTGCCCCTACCTTCCCTTGAGGGTTGACCAGGATGTCTTTGGCTGTTCTATATGGGCCAGCTAGGATGGGGGATAACACCACAACAGTGAGATTCAAACGTCCTAAGAAACCCCCGGGAAGCTTAACCCGGTCAACAAATGCCCGCAGAAGTCGGATGTGTCGGCCTAATGGCGCAAGAACGCAGCTCTGCTGTAAACAGGCACAACGCAGTCACATCCGGAAAAAAAATCCGGATGAACGCAGAAGAAGAAGAACGGGGGATTCAAATATGCTAGAAAAAATGAATTATTCTTTCACATACAGGAGTTATAAGACAAATTACCTTACTAATCGTGAAAAAAACCAAATAAAATCCAGATAAATCGTTTTTTCGGTTTAATAAATTGGCGGCTAGCTAGCAGAACCAATGCGAAATATATGAGAATAACTTCCCCTTTCATCGTACCACACTGCTTTCGTTTTTTTTTGTCTTATGGCAGTACATGTCCAACCGAAAGTGATCGTTTAACGACGCGACAAAAAGTTCGCGAAAGTACGAAAACAAAAAGTGGAGAGCGCTGAAAAGGGCGATAATTCTGAAATTTCTACTTCTACTACTGCGTTCAGCGCCTCATGCAGTGGATGGTCTGTGTCTGCAGCTACTCTGAGGTATGCCTTCGCCTGCATCACCTTGAGCCTACCAGCAACAGTCAGCAGACCAAGGATGTAACACATACACACTACTGGGGTGTCTCTAGTGCATCCCAGAATGACCCGCATCACTTCATTCTGTATGCGCTCTAACTTCACCAGCTGACTCTTTGAGACAGTGAGCAGTCCTAGTCCATAATCAATCACTGAGAGGATCAAGTGCTGGTATAGTGTGAAAAGCATTCTCTGCTCTGTGTCCATTGCAGCCATAGTTTTAAGTGCACTGAGTCTCTTTTGAGACCTTGTCACAACCGTCTCCACATGGTCCTTGAAGGACAGGCTCCTGTCAAATGTGATTCCCAGATACTTCAGTTTGTTCTCTCTGTTGACGCTTCTACCATCTATCGTGAGGCTTGGGGCATCATCTTTCACAATCCTGTTGTCCAGAGAGCACCACAAAACAGCCGCCTTTTCCGGGTAGATGACAGCACTTATTTCTGTACACCAGTCAATCACTTTATCTACTGTCGCCTGTAACTCCTGGGCTGTTTGCTTCCTATCTCTCCCTTGCCTATATGCAAGAATATCATCTGCAAATGTGTTTATCATAATCTCTGTCGGACTATAGTCTGTGTGAGAACTGTTTGTTTTATATGTTTACCGTCATCTCTGTCACGTACTATAGTCTGTGTGAGAACTGTTTGTTTCATGTGTTTATTTATCATCTCTGTCATGGTACTATAGTCTGTGTGAGAACTGTTTGTTTCGTATGTTTATCATAATCTCTGTGAGAACTGTTTCATATGTTTATCATAATCTCTGTCACGTACTATAGTCTTTGCGAGAACTGTTTATTTCATATGTTTATCACTCCCCCGATGTGTCTCCACCTTGCCGTGGTGGGGGAGTTTGCGTGTCCCACTGACCCCATGTGCTTGCCGATAGATGAAAACTACATATCGGACAGCTTATGGGATAGGGGCCAGACTAGGAGAGACACAACCTGCTGCTCTGCAGGTAGACTGAGGATAGCAGTCAAAAGTTTAAATCAGGCGCACGAAGGCAGAAGTTCTTGGTCCGGACAATACACTAAGGCTCTCTGTCGAGGGTTGAGGCTGAACTCCTGAAGTCACAAACCCTCGGATGTGAGAGCCGGGCCGATACCCACCTACCGAAAAATAGAGGTGAGGTACTGAGCACGCTACATGCCCAGTTCTGATACTTGTTCGAAGGCTCTCAGCTGGGGGATATGAGAGATTCCCGGATAAGAGGGCCTGGCCGTTTCTCGTTCACTGCTGTACGGAGGTAAGGTGCTGAGCCGACAGCACATGTAGCCTACCTCGTGAGCAAGTACAAAAAAGGTTGCAAATGTGCCCCAGTTGAATGAAATGGTTACAAAAACTGTCTGTATCTAACTTGTAGAGAGTGTAGGCAAAAGTGGAAAAACGTCTCAATAACACGAAATGGAACGCACGGCTAGCAAATCCATTGCGTAGTCTGAAGTCAAAAGCAAAAGCTTACCAAGTGGATATCGCCCGCAGTCTGACCATTCCTGGTGTGTACTTGAGCGACCAGTGGCAAGCGAGATGCCCAACACATGGAAGTGAGGAACTAAAGCAGCCATGAGCAGGACGTGGCAACTCCTTGGGTGAGTCCAGTCTCAGAGCAATATATGCCGGCTCTGCAATTATGGAAACCTCCTTGGATAGTGAGGGAATCCCCATGGTCTGCCCCTGCCTTCCCTTGAGGGCTGACCGTGATGTCATTGACGTGTTCTATCTTGACCAGCTGAGATGTGGGCGACATCACAACAATAAGTCTAACGTGCCTCGAAACCCGAGGAAGGCTAACCTCATTAAAAATCCCGCCGAAGCCGGAAGTGCCGTCCTACGGGAGGCAAAATCAAAATTGGCACTATGCATTTACGTCCGAGTGAAATGTCTTGTCTGAATGTCTCTCGTGCTAGGAACAGCTCTGACTACCTAGTCTCCGAATGCCGCTCTTGTTAGGAACAGCTCTGACTAGGTAGTTTTCCGAATGTCCGTCGTGCCTGGAACAGCTCTGACGGGCGCAACGACAAGCACATGTCCGTGTCGAAAACTCGCTGAGTGGATACTGTCTGCTGAGCTGTCTGGTTTGTGCGGGAACGGCCCTGGGCGAACGAAATGCCCAATATATTTAAGTGAGGAATTAAAGCAGCCATGAGCAGGACGTGACGATTCCCTCGGTGAGCCCAGCACCAGGGCGCTATGTGTTGGCCCTGCAATTATGGAAGCCACCCTGGATGGCGGAACATGCCATGCACTGTCTCTGCCTTCCTTTGAGGGATACAACCGTTAAGTCTTCGACCGATCTAACTTGGCCAGCTGTGTTGTGGACGGTACCGCAAAAGTGAGAGTCTCCCAGGAATGCTACCTGGACAAAAAAGCACACTAAAAGTCAGATGTGTTGGCCTACAGCTTTCGGCCCAAGGGCGCATAACTTAGACACACCGCAATCACATCTGAAAAAACACTCCGGATGAAGAGAAAGAAGAAGAAGAGAGATATGTTTATCATCATCTCTGTCACGGTACTGTAGTCTGTGTGAGAACTGTTTGTTTCATATGTTTATCATAATCTGTCACGTACTGTAATCTGTGTGAGAACTCTTTGTTTCATGTGTTCATCATAATCTCTGTCACGTACTATAATCTGTGTGAGAACTGTTTGTTTCATGTGTTTATCATCATCTCTGCCACGGGACTATAGTCTGTGTGAGAACTGTTTGTTTCATGTGTTTATCATCATCTCTGCCGCGGGACTATAGTCTGTGTGAGAAATGTTTGTTTCATGTGTTTATCATTATCTCTGTCTCTGGACTATAGTCTGTGTGAGAACTGTTTGTTTCATATGTTTATCATAATCTGTCACGTACTATAATCTGTGTGAGAACTGTTTGTTTCATGTGTTTATCATAATCTCTCTCATGTATTGTCTGTGTGAGGACTGTTTATTTCATGTGTTTATCATCATCTCTGTCAAATACTATAGTCTGCGTAAGAACTGTTTATTTCATGTGTTTATCATCATCTCTCTCATGTATTGTCTGTGTGAGGACTGATTGTTTCATGTGTTTATCATCATCTCTGTCATGTATTATAATCTGTGTGAGAACGGTTTGTTTCATGTGTTCATCATAATCTCTGTCACGTACTATAATCTGTGTGAGAACTGTTTGTTTCATGTGTTTATCATCATCTCTGCCACGGGACTATAGTCTGTGTGAGAACTGTTTGTTTCATGTGTTTATCATCATCTCTGCCGCGGGACTATAGTCTGTGTGAGAACTGTTTATTTCATGTGTTTATCATCATCTCTGTCTGTCACTTGTTTACCCGGGAGGAATGTGGAATCAACAAGCACATCTTCAACTTTATTCTCTGTTGGGATTATTGACTGACTTCTGTCTACACTCCTCCCTTCTGTCTTCCCTTCCATATATCTATTTCTTTCACTCTCTCTCTCTCTTTCATAACATACCCTGACAACAGTTCCTTTCAACAATAAATAACAGATTTATTAATAAAAACTATGTCTGGTGTATGTATTGAATGTGTATCTGTAGTTGGTAGTGTCTGCTAAGGTGACTGCAAGATAGGACTTTTAGATTGTTAGTCTTCGTAATCTTCTCCGGCATATTCAAAAGGCCAAAACATCAGACATCAAACACAGAATTAGAACGTTCTCACCCGGTATGATCCGTTCAGCTTGAGTCTTGACTTAATCCAATTCTTGAAAAAACAAACAATTGTTCACCACAGTAACACCGTACAGTAATGTGATCACGGTAAGTCCTTTCCGTAGATTTCAGTTTTATGTTGTTATAATCCATCAGTGAAAACACCTCACACCTGTCCACAGTTATTTAACCGTTTTCTGAATATAGGTACACTGGTCTAGGGTTCTTCCCTGTTTCGTTTAGGTGAGTACTCAATGACAATGTTTTATCCTATTTTCTATGCTTGAATAAAGTTCCTTCTCTAATGTTCACCAAAACCTGTTTTTTGACATTCGTTAAGTCACCCACTTTGCATTTGCTATAGTGACATACTTTCACTGCACCTGTGAAGTGCCTGATTAATTTAAAAGGTCTTTCCTGTATTATCAACACTGCTTTCTCTGTACAAGAGATGTACTGGTTTATCTTCTTTGATAGGTCAGGCTGTGTAGTAGAACCTGGGTAATAAACATTAAATCAGGTGATTTAAGTCTGCCTCATATCCCTGTCTATGTGATTGTCTTTCTCCAGCCGTAATGAAACAGCCTCCGAAAGAATACTCTGACATAAACAGCAGAATTCACTAAAGTATAAACTATTCACTAAATAGAAAGCAATAGTAAACCCTACGCACAACCACATATTTCCCTATGCTAATATTACTCTAATATTAGTGTTACCTTATATATATGCACTTATGTTCCTGGAATCGAAATACACTAGCGAATAACACACTAATATCCCCTCTTCTTTAAACCATTAGGGACGTGTCTTTCTTTCCCCCCTCAGGAGCATATCTCATTCAGCCCAGTTTGGAACACACACTAACTAGCAATCCCTGTCGCTACTTATTTATAACAAGTGTCCAATCCTCCGGTGATTGTTTGATCTACAATCAAATTTGCCGTATCCTGCCCGTCAAACAGCGGAGAAATCACGTAGTGGTTAGTTGTTCGTGTCCTCCGTTGTTACGCTGTTCCCTGAGTTTCCCCGTACGCGAGTACTTCAAAGCAACTTCACTCGCTGATCGTTTTCTCCGGTCGTGTGTCCCCAGCGCAATCGTCCCGTTTCTCCATGTCCGTCAGATCGTCAAGCAATGAACTTTACGAACACCTGTATCCTATTTTCATATCTGTGTCGGTCAATGATCTTTTATTCGTCCTCCTCTCAGAATGAAGTACACGATTGTTAACCCTTCTCCTTCCTTGTATTTTAATATGTAAGTTATCAAGGAATCATTAAACTGCAGTTTTTTCCGTGACATAGGCCCCCTCTTAAGAGAGTTGACCGTGTCGACTCTTCATCCCTGTAGTTTTGATTCCTATGATCCTCCAACTTATTCCTCTTCTTCTGAAGTTGGATGTCTAGATAAGAAATCCGCTCCTACATTCTCCTTACCAGAAATGTATTCCACTGTGAAGTCCTGTTGCAGCAACAACGTCCATCACATCCACCGTGCGTTGAGCTTCTGCGAAGTAGCTATTAACATCACGTGTTGATGATATGATTGGATCCTCACATGGATCAACACCTCATCCATTAGGCGACCTCATATGCACCCTACCCTACTACTCATGACTGAAACTAGTGTTGGCTCATCGCTCCTGTACGTTCAGTCGACCTCCTTTCCACTGGCGTAAGCGATGGCTCACAATACAGACGGATCGTCCCATCCTGATTGTAACACTGCTTCCATGTCCTCTTGGTTTTCCCCGGCTTTGCCTCTGGGGATGTTCCACCTCGTCCTCGTTGGACCGAGTCTTCTTTCCCAAATCTCCTGGACTTTTGCTTCCAGGACCATCTTGGGCGATATTGTATCTGGTCAGCCAATCTTCGGTTGGAGTCCTGGGTAATTCTCGCCTTTCCCGACGTTACCCACCCCTTCTGAACTTGGTTACCGGTGAAACTTTCACTCTTGTCCTTTCCCTGACTGGTGATTTCCCTCTTCCTGTCGTTGGGTAAATCTGACCTATCACATACTGTCCCATAGGCCCTCCTATGTTGTACTGGTGATCTCTGGTCTTCGTCTGGACTGGTAACCTTGGTCCCAATGGCTGCCAACACCATAAAGTGCAAAGCTTTGCTCCCGGATCTCTCCTCATATTTCCTAATGAGATGTCTAGGGAGATTTTTCTGCTCTTCCCCGATCCGTATTTTGTAGATGTTCTTGGACACCACCTTTTCCACAGGATAAGGTCCTTTCCATCCTACTTTGAGTATATTGGTCTCTGCTGGACTCCACACTTCCACCTTGTCTTCCACTTTAAAAGCTATTTTACTCTTAGTCCGCTTGTTGGGTGGTGCGTTCTGGCACTCCGAACAAGACTTCAACCACCGGCTGTCAACAACTCATGTGTCAGGCATCATCGGATTACTTCTCCCACACCACACAAGAAACTTGCAAGTCGTGTGAGAGGAAATGAATGATACATTTTATTGCCGTTGGCTCTTTACATGTACATAACAGTCGCTATCAAACCACACACAAAGCCACAGAATTGCCTATCACTAGTTTCCTAAACCCTATTGCTAATCTCTATCTACTTGGCTACACAAAACTCCTATCAACACTAAACGATGTGCTCGCTACAAAGTCAGTCCCCAGTCTGACTTTCTTCTTCGCGTGGCTACACAGCACGCGGAAGGACCTTGATGCGTCCTTCGGCTTTTTGCGTGCCGTGACACTTAGCACGCTTATATTAGCTGTCTCCTGTTGAGTGGCAATCGTGGCTATCACGTAGGCGTGATTCTGTCGTGACCAGAGTGCTAACTATCTGGTCGACGTCTCCGTGTCTCATGAGAGAACTAGTTAATAGTCCCCCATTCTATCACCTACCCTGCCCTTATATCGGGGCACTGTATTACCTCTAATCTACTTGAGGTTGACCACTCTTCCCGGTGGTCTTCTATCTTGAGGCAGACCTCCGGCCTCTATGTTTCAGTCTTTGACACACACCCTCCCCTCCTGTGTTGCGTCATCAACTTTGACTCCTTGGTTGTGACGCAAGAGGTTTCTAAAAAATTAGTGTATCTAATTTTTGTCAAAGACTGTAGATAACCTGGCTTTGGGTAACTCAATAGACTTCTACTGACTATTGTCACAATGTAGTATCACTTTACTTGGCTACTGGCAATCGCCACAAACTTGTCTGGTTGGCGTGAGCCCTTTTCTCAATCGCAATATTATATTTATTAGAGGTATGTCTGAACCGGACCGTTGTCTTCTAAGACCTGCCCTCAAATAGTAAATTAACTCACTACCCATACAAAGTTGACTTTCTTAGGGTCAACACATGAATTGCTTCATGTCCCCCATATAATATTAAACAACCATTACACAAGCTGTGTGCGACAGGCTTTACCTATCTCGCTTCCGCGTGTAAAGTTATCTTTCACTGTTAAGTTAGTGTTTCGTTGTCTATTATGTCCCCTGACCCGGAGTTATCTCCCTTTGATCTACAAAAAATGTATGCAATTTATATGTTTGTTTTCCTGGATGTTTGCGTGTTTGGATCTAACTAATAGTATAATCTAACTTCTAACATGTGTATCTATCTATCATGTGTATGTAAGTTAGTTTTCAAGTGCCATAATTCGGTTAAATGTGGCCACAAACAAGTGTATAACACTAATTCGTGACTACGTTTCCGTCTTATGAGACTTAAAATACTTTCTCTAAGATCTACACTAAACTACACACAACACATTCAACACAGCACATTTTCAACATCGAAAGCAAACATTTGACGCAGACATAAAATAAAAAGTCGCGTTGAGCGGCAGAAAAAATCCGCTGACCGATCTCACTCTCTCTTATATAATTTACATTCGCTCTCACTTTCACACTTCTGTCACACATCTTTTACCCTCCCAATTATTTAAAAACCTTGGAGTGACACTGTACAAGTTTGGCTCAGTTTGAGAAAGTTGAGCTCAATGACTGTGCGTAAATCGCTGCACGAGTCATGTATTTACAACATATTTACATGTAAGAGAAAGGGTTGATGGTTTGTACCCTTGATCCTATTAACCACTATATTCTACTAAAATAATACTCTAAATACTGACATATTAATACTAGTTCTATAAATATGTATTTAATGTGTTAACTATTTTAATCTATTTTGCCACATTAATCCTAAGATACGATTACATTAATCCTATTCTAATTTAAGGGATGTAATCTAACTATTTAAAATGAACTTGATGTGAGATGAGTTATGTACCTTTCTGAAAATGGGTAATGTGAAATAATGTACCTTTCTAAAATGGGTAATGTGAAATATAATTAATTTATAAATAATGTTTTTAAATGAAAAAATATATGATTGATATTCTTAATCTAAATGGTGTAAATGATATATGATATAATTTTTAAATATTTTTTATCCTATTACGGTGTAAACTAATCATAATACTAACTGATCACGTTTGTTAAATGGAATGGTTCATTAAGATGGAATGAACTCAAATGAAATGAAACAAAGTGGAATGTAATAAACTAAATGGTACTATTCCTATCTAAACTACTATCTATTCTACTTTTAAGGTAGGTAAGTGGGTAAGATAATGATTTATGTAAACTACTAAAAAAAAAATGAAAACTATTATATTGTCTAAATCTAAATGTAATTTAAAGTGATCTAATCTACCTATAATTTATCACTATATTAAAACGTTATAATACATATCACAATAAGTATATATATACATGGTATTCAAATACCTCAGGTTAGTCGTTGCCCTAATGTTCAGAAATTGCTTTCATTGGCATACTATATAATCACACTTGTCCTGGGTATATTAAATACATTACACAGTCATACTTCTGTCCTATGGGTATTGCACCTGTAGAGTTCGCCTGTGTTGTAGACCAGTAGTTTCGTGTCTGTATTTATGTACTGTTCTGACACTGTTTTTCTCTGCTTAACACAAATGATTCACCGGAACACGTATGGAGCTTAGTAAGTAATGAGCTGTCCCAGTTCACACGGTGATATATTTGTTTTCGGAGCACAGTTCTTCTTTTGATGTCTACGGACACATGATAGTTCACTGTTCTTAGTACATAGTTCAGCACATAATGTCTATATATTCATAACATATTTCACATAGAATATTCTAATGTACTAGTTTAACATCTATTACTCTACACTCTTATCTGGAATCTCTGGTATTTCTACCTCAGATGGTCGACTAAGGGTATCAGCCAGAATGTTGTCCTTACCCTTAATATGCTCTATACTAAAAGTATAGTTTTGTAGTATTAGCGACCACCTGTATATACGGTCATTCCGATGCACACCACTTTGTATGACCGTGATTGGGGAGTCTGGACATTGTCAGTCTGGACAATGAAGTGAACACCCGCTAGAAATCGATGGAGCTTCCTCACCGCATAGATGACGCTTAGGGCTTCCAACTCTGATATGGAATATCTGGACTCAGCAGGTGTGATCTTACGGCTCACGTAGCAAATCGGATGGAAGATGCCATCATAAAATTGGCCTAGTACTGCAGCGATGGAGATTCTGCTGGCATCTGTCCTAAGATAATAAACGAGCCTAGGATTAGGCAAGCGGAGGATTGGTACATTACTAAACAGGATTTTCAATTTTGACAATGCAGAAATTAATAATGCATCTTTGACATCTAATTTTATAGATGCTTTTAAAACATTGGAAAATACACTTGTAATTTCCGCTAAATTTGGTATGAGTTTGCTATAGTAATTTACTAACCCCAAAAGGCGTCTGACCTGCTTCTTTGTGGTAGGCATGGTCAGGTTCATAATTTTGGTAATAATTCTATTGTCAGTCTTAAGTTGACCTTGTGAAATGACATGACCCAAAAAATCAATTTCTTTTAGGCCCAATTCAACTTTGCTCGGTTTGACAGTGAGACCGAAGAGTCGCAACCTATCGAAGACATGTCTTAGTTTCAGTAAGTGTGTTGTCCAGTCATCAGTATGGACACATATATCATCTATATAAGTCACTGTATTCGTCACTCCATGCAGTAGATCTCTAGTTAAGCGTACGAAAGTGGCAGGAGCGTTTCGAAGTCCGAAAGGAAGAAAACGCCACTCGTAAAGTCCTAAAGGTGTTGAAAAAGCAGTAAGATGAATGGATTGAGTCTGCATAGGGACCTGCCAATGTCCCTTAGTAAGATCTAATTTAGAAAAGATTTTGGAGGTGGACATGTCAAGGATAAGATCTTCGCAGGAAGGAATTGGTTCTGCGTCGATCTTAGTGACGTTGTTGAGCTTTCGATAGTCCACACACAGACGAATTGTGGAGTCTTTTTTCTTAACTAGGACGATTGGAAAGGAGTACTCAGATGTAGATTTCTGGATGATCCCACTAGCTTCTAAATTAAGAATTTCCTTATTTAGATTTTCTCTATAGCTGAGTGGGATAGAGTACGGCCTGCATTTGATAGGCTTAGAGTCCGAAAGAAGAATGGAGTGCTCGATTCTGTCTGTCCTACCTGGAATGTCAGAAAATATGTCTTTATACTCTGTCACTAATTCTATTAATTGTCGTCGTTGACTGTCTGTTAGTCCCTGTTCTATCTGTATGCTATCTAATGTCGCAGTCTTGTCTACAATGGGAACAGGTAGTTCCATTCCGTCATCGTCTACCTGATTCAGTACGGTGGTGGTGCTAAGTGCGTATTCTGTATTCTCGCTAAGTGTATGCATCTCGTCGGATTTGCCAGTCTCGCTAATTAGTGTAGTTGCGTTATGTACGTCTGTCGTCTGATCATTAGGTGTGGGTGCACTGTGTTCGTCTGTCTCTACTCCTGTCTCTTGTCGTGAAAAGTAAGGTTTCAACATGTTGACATGGAATATCTTTAAGTGTCCGTTTATTGATATTTCATAGTCAACATCTGAAATTTTACGTACCACCTTGAATGGCCCTTGCCATGAGGTCAATAATAAATTTCGTTTGTCTGGAAGTAACAAAGTATGTCTTGATCTGGTTCAAGATCAATTGTTCTCGCACCTTTGTTTGTGTGTTGGTGGTAGATTTGACCCTTCCTCTTAAAGGCCTAGAAGCCAGTGTAGAAGGTTGTACTTCAGCTGTAGGATGTTTACCCTTATGTACTAATTGTTGACAGACATTACAAGAACGACAAAATAATTTTATATCATTGCAAAAACCTGGCCAATAAAAATGAGCCTGAATTCTGGCCCTGGTTTTGTCGTATGCAAGGTGACCAGCAAACGGTGACTCATGTGCAATCTTTAGCACAGTTAGGCGGTGTTGTACAGGTAACACCGTTTGCTGAATCTCATGGTTACCAGTTGTATAATACCTAGTAAGAATGCCATTATTAAGTCTAAAGAACCATGATGCGTTTTTGGTCACTTTGGCTCTTTCTTTCAATAATTTTAAATATGGAGACACACTAGGATCAGCTTTCTGCTGTTCTATGAATTTTTTTCTGTTGGTATCATCTGTGCTAGTTGGAGAAAGCAAAAGTAGTCTCTCATCTTGTAGTGTGTCTTGATGTTTTATAGTGTCTGCTCTGGTTGTTGCATTAGCTGCATTTAATTCTTCCCATGCAGCTATTTCATCGCTAGTACATTGTTTCAATTGGGGTAAGCAACCCAAAATTAAATCAGTACAAGGGTTGTCAAGTATTGCACAAGTAAAGGTACCAGAAAGGAAAGGAGTGTTAATACGGGCTTTGGCCAAAGGGTAAATTTCAATGTTACCCGAAAAGGTTCGGCATTTGACAGAGTCACCTGTATAATCACCTGGACTCACCAGTTCCTTTCTAAGACCAATAAGGGTGCTGCCGCTGTCCAGCAAACATTGGCATGGTCTATCGTTGACCATTGCATTGTGGAACATCAAATTGCCTCTGGAGGCTAATGCTGCATTTACATTCTCAGTTGAGAATGGTATTGTATGTCCACATTCTAATTTTCCGTCTGCATGAAATTGGTGACATCGTTCACAACTGTCAAAGCTTAACATATCGTTTACACAACACACATCTTCAGATTGGCTAATAGGTAAGTCATTTTCAACATCACACTCAGTCTCACTACCACTATCAGAAGATGTATCAATCAAAATAGCATTGTTGGCTTTCATACGTTGGCGGCCAAGGCACTTATTTGAATAATGGCCGTAGCTGGAACAAAAGAAGCATTTGATTGCACGCCTGTATGCAGATCTTTTGTTTTGTTGCTTCTTAATAACATTTTCAAGATGTGCCGGATAGTTTGGCGATTTGTCACACATAGAATAAGTGTCATGCAAAAGTTGACAGTAGATACATTTTGACACTTTCCTATCTTTCTTGTCGATTTTCTGAAAGGGTTTTCTATTACTCTGATAGTTTTTAGGTTGGTCTTTCACAAAAGAAACTACTTCAGAGTCATTTGAAGTCTTAAAAATATCTCTATTTGAAGAAAAATATGCAGAGCCTTTCTTTTCAAACTGTTCTATGTTCTCAATGTCTGACTGCTGCAGGAATTTAGCAAAAGGAGATGGTATAGTGGATATAACTTTATCCATGGCTATTAAATTTTTAAGTCTGTCAAAGTCTTTTCCTATGTTAGCTGCTTTAAGCCACCTATCTAGTACACTTTGAACATTTGAGACGTAATCAATGAAAGTCTCACTAGGTTTAGGTTTTAAATTTGAGAACTGAACCTGATACCCAGGGGCATCAAGTAAAAAGTGTTGCATTATCCTATCATGGATGTACTGATAGTTAGATCTAAGATCAGTTGGTATTGATTCTATCACTTTAAGGGGCTCACCACTCAGGTTCTTCATATAAATCATAGCCCACATCTCTATTGGAACTTGGTGATATTTAAACTGATACTCGACATTTTCTGTCCAGGCTGATATGGAATCTTCTTTACAATATGGTTTGATAATGTTTTTGTATTTATTGAACTTATTTTCTTCTTGTTGACTTTTTAGTTTAGTGGCAGAGATCTCTGCGTGTGAGTCTACATCCATACCTTTCATCTTTAACTGTGTCTCTGATTCTACTTGAATTTGTTTTTCCTTAACTCTTGTCATTTCATCTATCTCTTTTTGCTTTAGTTCTTTCTCTTGATCTAATTGCTTTTGCTTTAATTCTTTCTCTTGATCTAATTGTTTTAGCTTAATTTCCTTATCATGTTCTAGCTGTTTTTGTTTCATCTCTTTATCATCTTCTAACTGTTTTTGCTTTGTTATCTCAGCTAGTTGTGCCATCTCTTTTTGATGCTGTCTTTCTTGCTCTCTTTCTCGTGCGCGTTCATCTCTCTCAGCATCTTTTGCTTCCTTGAATTTTTGATCAGCATATTGCTCTAGTTCTTTTCCTGTATATTGTAATTCTTTGCCTGCTTTTACGAAATCAGCTAAAGTAGCCATGTTGTTGGGTAATTGGCTAACGTTGACTTGAACTCTTTATTCACTTATTTATCTTTGATATGTTATGTTTCTTATTATCTGAGCACTATAAATTGTACTCTCTGTTTATAACCTGGAAAATTTTATCCTGAAAAAAAAACAGAGTACAAAATATGCTAATGCATCACAAGCTGAAAAAGAGATGCACTATTAATCACATTGCATGCCAAATATATTGAGTATACTCAACTTAATGTTCCCGAGAATCAGGAACACCAATCCGGCAATACAGGTCACCTCGTTTGGCACTTCGGTATACACACGAGTTTTCTAATCAGCTGTTGTTCACCCTGGTTCACAGAGCAGCAACAATTAACAAATAGTAAACGACATATTATATTCGACAATTTGGTACAATCACAATGACATGCCCACGAACAAACAGAATATAGTTTACTTAATATTTAATGTCAATGTCCTGTCTTCGTTCTAACGTTTTATGCCTTTCGTTACTAACCTAGTTTAATCTATGGAAGTGTTGTGCAGACCAAGTCTAATTTGCATGGCCAAAAGTAGTGCCATCGTGACGGTAAACAAATAGAAAAAGTACGAAAAAAAATTCAATAACTGCTTTCAAATAAATAAAAATATACTAATAATGTTTAAATAAATAAATATATTCAATTACTAACTTAAATAAACAAATAATAGTTAATATAAAGCACAGATTCAGGCGGGCAGCAGCTTGACGATTTGTAAACAATCAGATGCTGAATGCGAATGGCGTAGAACAACTGCTTGTCAATCGTCTTACGTCAGAGGCGCAGCGCTATTTTTAGCTTGCAAAAATCGATAATGTCGGCCTGCATGTGTATCGCTCCGCCATGAATCATATTTGGTAATTATTCATAAATAAATAAGCCAATACATAAATAAATGGAAGAAAATAATAATATCAATACTTACAACTTTGAAGAATATATAATTATAAGTACACGATAATTTAATAAACACAAATAAACATTGTTTTGTCACGATAGGCACAGCTCGCTCGCAACTTGTCCTAGTCTGCACACGTCACTAGTCACTGACACAAATTAAACCTAGTAATTCACTACTCGTAACCTTAGTCTAGAGCCGTGGGTGAGTGTATTAGCTTGAACTTTCGTCCAAGCCACACTTCTGACACCACATTAATCCTTGCCTGTCAACAACTCATGTGTCAGGCATCATCGGATTACTTCTCCCACACCACACAAGAAACTTGCAAGTCGTGTGAGAGGAAATGAATGATACATTTTATTGCCGTTGGCTCTTTACATGTACATAACAGTCGCTATCAAACCACACACAAAGCCACAGAATTGCCTATCACTAGTTTCCTAAACCCTATTGCTAATCTCTATCTACTTGGCTACACAAAACTCCTATCAACACTAAACGATGTGCTCGCTACAAAGTCAGTCCCCAGTCTGACTTTCCTACTCGCGTGGCTACACAGCACGCGGAAGGACCTTGATGCGTCCTTCGGCTTTTTGCGTGCCGTTACACTTAGCACGCTTATATTAGCTGTCTCCTGTTGAGTGGCAATCGTGGCTATCACGTAGGCGTGATTCTGTCGTGACCAGAGTGCTAACTATCTGGTCGACGTCTCCGTGTCTCATGAGAGAACTAGTTAATAGTCCCCCATTCTATCACCTCCCCTGCCCTTATATCGGGGCACTGTATTACCTCTAATCTACTTGAGGTTGACCACTCTTCCCGGTGTTCTTCTATCTTGAGGCAGACCTCCGGGTCTATGTTTCAGTCTTTGACACATAACTGCAACTTCAACCACCGGCGTACGTCTCCGGTCATTCCTGGCCAGCAATAATGGCCGGAAATTTGCTGCAAGGTCTCTCGGACACCCATATGTCGATTCTCGCCTATGATGTGTCCACTCTGAAGAATGTGAGGACAGTGGGTCTCTGGAACCACCCACTGCTCGCTCGTGCAGGTTATCTTCCCTCCCAGCTCTCCGATAGAGTAGTCGATTCTTCAGAAAGTACTGTCCCCGTTCTGGTGGCTCAGCACTTCTTTGCAGCTTCCTGTAGCAAGGACGCAACGTAGTATCCTTCCTCTGGGCAGTTTGCAATTCTCCTATCCCTGAGTTGTCGCATAATGTCTCTGCCTCTTTTTCCTTCCCTTGAGATCCACTGACTACTGTTCCCTTGTGGGCTGGCTGTTTGGGCATTCCCAAAAAGACATATTTTGTGCCAATGATCATGGGAAATAAGGAGTCCGATAATACAGCCGCGGGAATAATGCCAGTGACGTACCTGGATTTAATCTCCACCTTGGCGATTGGCAGCGTCATGGTCACAGCACTCCTCATTGCCGGCTGTATCTCTATGGTCTCCCCTGTAAGTTGATCTGGGCTTACCAAGCTGGCGTCCACCACCGCTTCCCCATCCAAACCGGTATCGTAGAGACAAGCAACCTGCTGGCCATTGACTTCAATCAGTTTGACCACAGGTGGTCTCTCTTGGTCCTGAGTGTCTTTCATCTCCTTGACCGGTTCCTTGCCTTCCTCTTGTGATTCCTCGAGGTTGGTTATGCAATTGGCGTCTTCTGCCTTGCATCTGCAGTCCACAGTATTATGTGTTGTCGACTGGCAGGGTGTGCCCCATGTTCCCTTCCTAGGTTTCTGTGTGTCCTTTTTGTTCCTTTCTCCTTCGCCGACCTCAGCCTTGTCTGTGATCACCGTCGTAGGAATCACTTTGCATGCTGCGAAGTAAGAACTTTTAGGTTTCGATCTGCAGTCCTTCGTGTTATGAGATGGCACTTTGCAGAATGAACACCACTTCTCAGACCACTGTCGTTTCGCTGGAGAATTCGAGGTGTTATGGTTTCCTTCCTTCACCGTCTCTGAACTCTCCTCTGTGTGCTTTATATAAGGTTCCACTTTTTCTCCTTCCCAATTCTTAGGTTTCTTTTTCTCTTGTTTCTCCTGACCTTTGGTTTGAATACTGAGTTCCGCAGCCTCCCCATGTACCTCTACGAATCGTTCCGCCAGCTTATTCACAACATCAATCCGTTCCGCCCCTTGTTCTCCCAAGAAGGTTCTGAGAGGTTTCGACATTTGCTTTCGCATCTGGTCGACCACCATCATCTCTTCGAGACTCTCATAATCCCTCTTGAATTCTGCCAAGTCCATCCATTTCTGGAGATAGGATTTCAGCCTCAGACTGTAGGCGGCGAATAGCTCTCCCGGCTCTCGTCTAGACGATCTAAACTTCTTCCTATACGTTTGTGCTGTGACTTCATAATGTTTCATCAAAGCGACTTTCAATTCCTCGTACTGATTTTCATGTCCTGGTGGTAGGCGTGTGTAGACCTCGTACCCTGAACCACGTAAAGCCTGGGATAATTTAAGAGCCCATCGGGTTCTATCCAGTCCCATAGCGACTGCCATGGCCTTGAACCGATCCAAAAACTGGTATATCTTCTCTTTACTTTCATCAAAGACCGCCAAGGGAAACTTCATGGCATGGTAACCCTGTCCAATCATGTGGGTTGCCCCAGGTGAAGATGAACTTCCTTCTGCTGCATCTATTTCACCCTTAGTTTGTGTCTTGAGTTCTAACTCTTTCAAGCGGTATTCATGTTCCATTTCTTGTCTCCTGGCAGTCTGTTCCATTTCCAGTTTCTTGGTCTCCTGGTCCCTGTCCATTCGTTTGACCTCCTGTTCCATTTCCAGTCGCTTGGTCTCCTGTTCCAGTTTCTTGGCCTCTTGTTCCATTTCCAGTCGCTTGGTCTCCTGTTCCAGTTTCTTGGCCTCTTGTTCCATTTCCAGTCGCTTGGTCTCCACCTCTATTCTTCTCACTTCCAACTCGGCCTTTCGATCTTTTCTTTCCGCTTGACGAATTTCCCTCTCTCGTTCCTGTATGTAATCAGTTAGTTCCGAACCAGCTAAACCAATTTCCTCCCCGTTGGCCCTTAGTTCTGCTGTAGTTACTTTAGGGGTTGCCATAGTTAAGAATGTAAGTCCGCAAATAGAGTACAGACACTTCAAGGCAGTAAAGCAATACTCACTATAGAATTATATTCTACCTAGAACCTATAATAGAATTATATTCTACCTAGAACCTATATCATTTATCTATGTCTATTTAATATTATTAATCTACGACACCACACAGTACATCACAACCACTCTCTCATCCACAAGAGGAGATATAGGATAAAGACTTATGTAGACGTGTGACCATGTGACTAGGTATGTAATGTGTCTTACCACCTATCCACATTCACCCTGTCTGGAACTTTCTCACTGTAAAGTCACCAGCATTAATGAAATGTTTCTACCATAATGGCACCATATATCCAATGGACGTCCTTCCATTAAAAGTCATCAATGTATACTTATTTTTATTCCCATCAGTATGTCCCAACATGTAGGTACTCCGCTATGCCTGTGCCAATATGCAGGTACCCCTCTATGCATATGCCCTGTTATGCCTCCAGGTCATATGGGTATTATGTAACTACCCCGCTGCTCCACCAATTATGTCACTTGTTTACCCGGGAGGAATGTGGAATCAACAAGCACATCTTCAACTTTATTCTCTGTTGGGATTATTGACTGACTTCTGTCTACACTCCTCCCTTCTGTCTTCCCTTCCATATATCTATTTCTTTCACTCTCTCTCTCTCTTTCATAACATACCCTGACAACAGTTCCTTTCAACGATAAATAAAAGATTTATTAATAAAAACTATGTCTGGTGTATGTATTGAATGTGTATCTGTAGTTGGTAGTGTCTGCTAAGGTGACTGCAAGATAGGACTTTTAGATTGTTAGTCTTCGTAATCTTCTCCGGCATATTCAAAAGGCCAAAACATCAGACATCAAACACAGAATTAGAACGTTCTCACCCGGTATGATCCGTTCAGCTTGAGTCTTGACTTAATCCAATTCTTGAAAAAACAAACAATTGTTCACCACAGTAACACCGTACAGTAATGTGATCACGGTAAGTCCTTTCCGTAGACAGAGTTTTCAGTTTTATGTTGTTATAATCCATCAGTGAAAACACCTCACACCTGTCCACAGTTATTTAACCGTTTTCTGAATATAGGTACACTGGTCTAGGGTTCTTCCCTGTTTCGTTTAGGTGAGTACTCAATGACAATGTTTTATCCTATTTTCTATGCTTGAATAAAGTTCCTTCTCTAAGGTTCACCAAAACCTGTTTTTTGACATTCGTTAAGTCACCCACTTTGCATTTGCTATAGTGACATACTTTCACTGCACCTGTGAAGTGCCTGATTAATTTAAAAGGTCTTTCCTGTATTATCAACACTGCTTTCTCTGTACAAGAGATGTACTGGTTTATCTTCTTTGATAGGTCAGGCTGTGTAGTAGAACCTGGGTAATAAACATTAAATCAGGTGATTTAAGTCTGCCTCATATCCCTGTCTATGTGATTGTCTTTCTCCAGCCGTAATGAAACAGCCTCCGAAAGAATACTCTGACATAAACAGCAGAATTCACTAAAGTATAAACTATTCACTAAATAGAAAGCAATAGTAAACCCTACGCACAACCACATATTTCCCTATGCTAATATTACTCTAATATTAGTGTTACCTTATATATATGCACTTATGTTCCTGGAATCGAAATACACTAGCGAATAACACACTAATATCCCCTCTTCTTTAAACCATTAGGGACGTGTCTTTCTTTCCCCCCTCAGGAGCATATCTCATTCAGCCCAGTTTGGAACACACACTAACTAGCAATCCCAGTCGCTACTTATTTATAACAAGTGTCCAATCCTCCGGTGATTGTTTGATCTACAATCAAATTTGCCGTATCCTGCCCGTCAAACAGCGGAGAAATCACGTAGTGGTTAGTTGTTCGTGTCCTCCGTTGTTACGCTGTTCCCTGAGTTTCCCCGTACGCGAGTACTTCAAAGCAACTTCACTCGCTGATCGTTTTCTCCGGTCATGTGTCCCCAGCGCGATCGTCCCGTTTCTCTGTGTCCGTCAGATCGTCAAGCAATGAACTTTACGAACACCTGTATCCTATTTTCATATCTGTGTCGGTCAATGATCTTTTATTCGTCCTCCTCTCAGAATGAAGTACACGATTGTTAACCCTTCTCCTTCCTTGTATTTTAATATGTAAGTTATCAAGGAATCATTAAACTGCAGTTTTTTCCGTGACACTGTCTCTGGACTATAGTCTGTGTGAGAACTGTTTGTTTCATGTGTTTATCATCATCTCTGTCTCTGGACTATAGTCTGTGTGAGAACTGTTTGTTTCATGTGTTTATCATCATCTCTGTCTCTGGACTATAGTCTGTGTGAGAACTGTTTGTTTCATGTGTTCATCATAATCTCTGTCACGTACTATAATCTGTGTGAGAACTGTTTGTTTCATGTGTTTATCATCATCTCTCTCATGTATTATTGTCTGTGTGAGGACTGTTTATTTCATGTGTTTATCATCATCTCTGTCAAATACTATAGTCTGCATAAGAACTGTTTATTTCATGTGTTTATCATCATCTCTCTCACATATTATAGTCTGTGTGAGGACTGATTGTTTCATGTGTTTATCATCTCTCTGTCATGTATTATAGTCTGTGTGAGGACTGTTTGTTTCATGTGTTTATCATCATCTCTCTCACATATTATAGTCTGTGTGAGGACTGTTTGTTTCATGTGTTTATCATTATCTCTGTCGTGGGACTATAGCAGGTTTCTGTGTGAGAACTGTCACATCTTCTGATTTGCCATTTGATGATATTATACTTCCTATGTACTCTTTACTTGTTTCAAGGAATGTTCATTTAGGTGAATTGTATTTTCTTCTTTAGTTATAGTCATTACCTCTATTTTTCTTGTGCTAATTTTCATGTTATGTTCTCTACATATTTTGTTTAGACTATTCATGTGGTCTTGTAATTCAGCTTCTGATTTTGCTATTAGTGCTTGGTCGTCTCCGCAAACAGGAGTTCTCTAATGGTTTAATTAGTTCTTCTTCTGTGTTCTCGTCATACAGTGTTCTTGTGGTCTCTGTTTGGCTGGTTTCTTTACATATGCTGTCTATATAGCTTATGAACAAGAGAGGGGACAGGACACAACCATGTCGTACTCCGGATCTTATGGTGAAGTATTCTGAGTGTCCTCCAGTTGCTCTAACTATGCATTCACTGTTGTTTTATAAACTTCTACATAGGTTTGTTAGATGTGTACTCATTCCATATTGTTTAAGGATTTCCCACAGCTTGTTTCTATCTACTCTCTCAAATGCCTTTTATTGGTTGACAAGGGTTAAGTAGAGTGAATATTGTCAGAAGTATTATTCAAGCCGCACTCCCACGCTAGCATCTTGACAAGTGTGCTCCCCATCCTCCCCTGGCTCATATGTGCACTGACAGCTGATGAAGACAGCATGAATCAGGTCATTAATAGTGACCATTTCAACAATTCCCAGGCACAACAACAACAGAATGCCAATCAGAGGCGGCGTCTAAAGCACGTTTGTGACATCATGTGGACATGTTTGTGACATCATGTGGACATGTTTGTGACATCATGTGGACACGTTTGTGACATCATGTGGACACGTTTGTGACATCATGTGGACATGTTTGTGACATCATGTGGACATGTTTGTGACATCATGTGGACATGTTTGTGACATCATGTGGACACGTTTGTGACATCATGTGGACATGTTTGTGACATCATGTGGACATGTTTGTGCATGTGATATTAGATAAAAGGTCAGCATTGTCAAATGGGCAAGAAGTGTGTTCTTAAACATCCGTTGTGCTGATGCCGAGGCTAGAGGTTCAGCCCTTACACCGGACAGCTGGACTGAAATGTTGTGATATGTTTGTGGTAGTAATTTCAGTTTTTGTAAATATGATATGTTTGTTATAACATGTTATTTCCTCATACTTTTTGCGATATATTCCTGGTAACATTTGTTATGCTGTGATTGTAAATGTTGTGTTGCCAGGTTGTCAGTGCATAAAATACAGGATTGTAATTGTTGTGTTGCCAGGTTGTCAATCCAGAAAATACAGAATTGTACAGAGCATTTACTGGAACACAGTCTGGTTATGTTCCAGCATCTTGTGTCAGACTGAAACCACATGAGTATGTCATTATGCTGATGTCTAGATGTTGTGTATGTCATTGTGTTAATGTCTAGTTGTTACGTCATTGTGCTAATATCTAGGTGTTGTGTATGTCATTGTGCTAATGTCTAGTTGTTATGTCATTGTGCTAATATCTAGTTGTTGTGTATATCATTGTGCTAATGTCTAGTTGTTGTGTATGTCATTGTGCTAATGTCTAGTTGTTACGTCATTGTGCTAATATCTAGTTGTGTATGTCATTGTGCTAATGTCTAGTTGTTATGTATATTATTTTGCTAATGTCTAGTTGTTGTGTATATCATTGTGCTAATGTCTAGTTGTTATGTCATTGTGCTAATGTCTAGTTGTTGTGTATGTCATTGTGTTAATGTCTAGTTGTTGTGTATGTCATTGTGCTAATGTCTAGTTGTTGTGTATATCATTGTGCTAATGTCTACTTGTTGTGTATGTCATTGTGCTAATGTCTAGTTGTTGTGTATGTCATTGTGCTGATGTCTAGTTGTTGTGTATGTCATTGTGCTGATGTCTAGTTGTTTTGTATGTCATTGTACTAATGTCTAGTTGTTGTGTATGGCACTGTCCTAATATCTAGTTTTTTGCGTATGTACTCTGTGTGAAGATGTGGTAATGTTGTACTTTGTGTACAGACCTGTGGTAATGTTGTTGTACTCTGTGTGAAGACCTGCGGTAATGTTGTTGTACTCTGTGTGAAGATCTGTGGTAATGTTGTTGTACTCTGTGTGAAGACCTGTGGTAATGTTGTACTCTGTGTACAGACCTGTGGTAATGTTGTTGTACTCTGTGTACAGACCTGTGGTAATGTTGTTGTACTCTGTGTGAAGACCTGTGGTAATGTTGTTGTACTCTGTGTACAGACCTGTGGTAATGTTGTTGTACTCTGTGTACAGACCTGTCGTAATGTTGTTGTACTCTGTGTGAAGATGTGGTAATGTTGTACTCTGTGTGAAAACCTGTGGTAATGTTGTTGTACTCTGTGTGAAGACCTTTTGCAATGTTGTACTCTGTGTGAAGATGTGGTAATGGTGTACTCTGTGTGAAGACCTGTGGTAATGTTGTTGTACTCTGTGTGAAGACATGTGGTAATGTTGTTGTATTCTGTGTGAAGACCTGTGGTGTGCTATGGTATATGTTGTACTCGACTGAACTGAAGATCTGTGCAGATACCACCCTGTGTGGTACTAGTGTGTGAAGACCCATGTAGGTAAATACTGCGTAACACATCACCACCAACTGTGTGAAACCTGTGGTAGGTTGTTGTACTACTGTGGATTAGTTGATAACTATGTAAACTCGACAAAAAATGTAAGTACAAGAAAAAAAACACTGTAAGGGGTTGTTTAGCTAACAAACAATGATATGCTGACACCTGTGAGTTCGTGACGACTTGATCGGTAACAGCCCAAAATGTGGATAAAATGTTGATTAGTAACTCTGCTGGTGAAGACCCATGTAAGTTAAACTGAAACATGATTCGTAGTCTCATGCTGACAAAGCACACAAACTGTGGATCCAATAGTAAATGTCACTACTGTGTAGAAGACGATGTTGTAGACACTAGTGGTACCATGTTGACTAAATGTAACATCTGTAGTGGCAAGAAACATAGTTGGAGTCAAGACTGTCTGTCCTACCTCCCCCCGCTAATAACCTCTGTTGTGACAAGACATTGTGGTAATGTTTTGTCAAAACCCTCAAATGTTTCAATCATATACCGACCGTGGTTCACTGTTGCTCAACCCCTCATAACCCCCCTCACTGATGCACGCCTGTTGCATGGGTACAATTCCGCAGGAATAATTGGTACAGCTGTGTCGATAATGCCTTGATACTCCAACACCATGTGTGAGAGCCCCCCTGTTAGGGTAAATCCGACCTGGGTGTAACTGTGTTGAAGCCCCTAGTAGACCATGAAAATAGTAATTGCCTACTACTGATGTGAAAACCTGTCAATAACACCAGAAAAACTGAACTATTATAAATAAGATCCTAACTGTGTGAATACCTGTGAGATAATGTTTGTTGATACGTTTAGATAGTGAAAAGACACTTGTGAGTAATGTTTGTTAAACTACTGTGTAGAAAGAACCCATGTGAGAAACTGTTGTACATAATACACCTGCCTGAATAGACACCAGAAGAAACAAACTTAGTGGCTCAATAGCATTTTGTTGTACTCTGTGTAGAAGACGCTGTCATCTAAGCGTGTTTTTTTACTCTGTGTGCAAAATGACAAAACTGTGTGCTAACAAACATGCCATTGTTATGTAGACCTCTGAAATGTGAAAGACCCCTTAATGGTCCAAATGCTTAATGAGGTGAAGACTTGTGGTAAATGTTTACTCTAGTGATAACCAGAACCTGGTAGGTAAAATCAAAAGATTGAAAACATCTGTTGAAAGAGACACAACTGTGGTAAGTGTTGTACAACTAAACCTAGAATGTAGAAAGACATAATGTAGAAACACAATGACCATAATAGAAGGATACTAAGATACATCAAAAACGTCACAAGTTTGAGATACCCCCAAAAAAAAAACAAACCAAAAAAAAAAACAAAACACAAAAAAAAAGAGACAACAGATGTAGAACAAAACAACAAGGATGAGGCCCCCCCAAGGCCAAACGACAATTGCCTGCTCAACACAAAGAAACCACAAAAACAAGACAAAACTCAACAAGGAGAATGTCACCTGATAAGGAAAACAACAACAATAATATCAGACCAATCATCGACTCCTGTACACAAAGTGAGACAATTGCGTAAAGAAGTGATTTTACATGCTGTCAAAGTGAAGAGTCGAGTTGCTGCATTTAAAAAATCGTCTCGTGGCTGTCTCTCTGTCAGTGAAGTGAGTTGCTGAAGGTGTTTTAATATCACTCACAACTAGCCAAACTAACCGCCGCCTCCCCACACAAGTGAGATAATAATAGCTGTTAAAAAGTATGGTTATCTCTGTCAGAGTGAGGCGAGTTTGCTTTGTGGTTGTCCTTATCTGTCAAGCAAGTTGATATATGACTAAAACAAGCTTGATATGTCATCATACTGTCACAAAAAATACCGAAGTAGAAGTTTAGGGCTATCAAAAATATAGTCACAAATAGATCTAGTGGTTTCTTGTCACCAATGACACATGTGTCATCAATTGATCACTGATAAAGAAAAAACAAAACTAGTGTCCAACCAACAAAAAAACATGATGTACATCAAAAAGTTATCAAACTAGTACAACACAAGCCAATGTGTAGTAGTACACGAACAAGATACACCCTTGGGGCTTTGACACAATAAAAAGGTAGGAGTATACTTAGATTAGCCGACCTAAACTCCAACAAGCAAACAAGTTAAATACTTAGCAAAAAATAAATGTCCGAGTTGGAAAGGCTGCAAGCCGTAATATAAGTATGTCTAGGGGGGTAGTCGGACATAAGTTGAGATAAAATCTAGGTTTGAAAGAAGCTGGGATAGAATACCATCGGTTAACCCGTGGCGTTAGATCCCGAGGCAATTGGAAATCCGTTGGCTAGTGCACCCAAATGAACTGATTATAAAGAATCAGTAATGGCATTCTACAATTAGCAAACAATAAATAGTACACCCAAGACTATAAAAACAAAAGATTCAATTGCTGAGTCGTCACAAAATTCCACTCAAACAAAACAACTAACAGAAAAAAACAACCATTGTCTGAAGAGCGTCCAACGGCTGGATGTTCTTAACCAATGCAGTGCAACACAAAGAGACGTGAGATAGACACAGTCATAGAATTGGAGCGTGCTTGCTCCTCACACTAACACTGTCACTGAGCTGTTCTCAACAGCTGAACATTAGAGCGTCGTAGCTCCCTACACTAACAAGGTCACTAATATGTTCATACCTGCAGAATACCATTGGAGTTTTGTAACTCCCTACACGTACACTGTCCCTAAGACCCAGCTGGGTCCGAAACAATCTAAGTGGTGTCATCTTCACTGACTTGATAACGACAGTTCACTTAAGGATATTCAACTTGAATATTGAAACATCACTGATACGAGAAGTCCTCCTGCTGAGCATTAGAGTATGATTTACCTTAAGGCATTCAGGTTCAAGTTGTCTTAGTCGCTTCAGTTATAGATCTGAGCTGGAGCAGTCAACATAACTCCGTCAGACTTGTCACGGCTGCGTCCAGTTGGACAGGCCGTTAAACATATCATAACTCATGCCAAGGGTTTGTGGTGACATTGCATATTCATCGGATCGCTCCCAGTATTAAAACAATACATCATCTTGAGTTTCACTGGATCGAGCTGGTCCACACTATTCCATATTGTTTCTTCTGCCCCCCACCAGCATGATTGGGCTTTGGGAGATGGGTACAGAAAATCATCAAACGCTCCGCTGGAATCTCATCTTCATTACAAATGCAAACGTCTTCGGTTGCGACGCATCGTTTCACTACCGGCCGTTCATTCGGATTTAGCAAGTAGCAACATCGCCATGATTCCACACGCAATAAATTACTACTACACTCATGGTAACTACACAACACTCCTTCGTTGAAAAAACTATCACTGCCACAATCGCATAGCAATCACTTCACTGCACTTCCTTGTAGAAATAACATAACACCACGTTTCCTGGAAATACCACAGCACCATATATTTAGAACATGTAACACATCACTAGCTACTCAATCAATAAACAGGTAATTAAATATACAATGTTATGCATAATGTTACCATATTGATAAAAGGACACTCATAGGTAGCAGTATTAATTTCCTAGCATTCTACATTTTGAGCAAATACATGTGAATGTTAATAACATACAAATATTAAGTATATTCCGTAACCCGGCCTGTATAAAGGACTGAGCTGTAATCCTAATCTACACACACCATTGAGCTAGTGCCGGTATAACACATGCGGTTAGCACTGGGCCTGTGACCTAAATTTACACTCGGCTCGATCAATAATGTTACATTATTCATGAGATCGGACAAAAAATACAAAGCGATGGTAATGTTTATTTCAGCGAACTGCGGCTTAGTATGAACAAATACTAAGTACTATTATAATTACCTTATGTTGAGAGTTACTGCAGATCTCTGTTGTATCATTGTCGGGCCCTAGCAAGCGCCGTGAAGACAATCATTTACCAGAGCTGAATCTGCTCCCGCTTAGGTTGACAGCAGCCGTGTGACTAAGATCAACTAAGCTAACCCGTTGAGTTCCATATTCCACTTAACACTCAAACTTCTAGTGCTGCACGGAGAAAGCCACATTCCCATGATACTCCTGTTGAGTGATGTCCTACGTGATTGGGGGACATTTTGTTAACTCAACCAATCATTCACTTGATAATTCGAGAAGCGCCTCGAAGAGCCGAAATTAGACGGGTTCCCCCAGATTATAAATAGCCTGGACGGGAAACAACTCTGCTAACCCCGGCCGATGTACGGGATTCCCCAGGGTGAAGACACATGTATTGAGTCATCGTGTTACACTGTGTCACCACATGTGTCGTCAATTATCGCCATGTGGCTGTGGCACCATGTGTTATTAATTGTCACAATGTCTGTGTCACCATGTGTTGTCAATTGTCACAATGTCTGTGGTGCCACATGTAAATTGTCACCATGTGTTATGTTTCACCACGTGTGCCATCAATTATCACTATTGCTGTGTCACCATATGTCGTCATTTGTCTCCCTATGGCTGTGTCATCATGTTTTTTCAGTTATCACCATGTGTCTGTCACCACATGTACCATCAATTATCACCATATGGCTGTGTCACCATGTGTTGTCAATTGTCACCATATGGCTGTGTCACCACACGTGCCATCAGTTGTCACTGTATGGCTGTGTCACCATGTTTTTTCAGTTGTCACCATGTGTCTGTCACCACATGTGCCATCAATTGTCACCATCTGGCTGTGTCACCATGTTTTTTCAGTTGTCACCATGTGTCTGTCACCACATGTGCCATCAATTGTTACCATCTGGCTGTGTCACCATGTTTTTTCAGTTGTCACCATGTGTCTGTCACCACAAGAGTCATTAATTGTCACCGTATGGCTATATCTCCATGTGTAGTCAGTTGTCACCGTATTGCCATGTCACATGTGTTGTCATTTGCCACTGTAAGGCTTTGTCACATGTGTTGTCAATTGTCACCATATAGCTGTGTCACCACATGTCAGTTTTCATCATGTGTCTGTGTCACTGTGACATTGTCCTCGGGCTGCCCATCTCTGTTTTGTCCATATGAGACGCACACACACATGCGCACGCAAGCATGCATGCACACACGCACACACACACAGAGATATATTGTATATTAGATTAGGTAGAGAGATTCAGTGTAAGTCTATTTGTCTACTGCCAAATCAAATGGGTTGGCTAGGATTATCCTAGCCTGACAATTTGGCCTATTGGTGAACAACGGGCCAGCCAGATTTTTTCGGCTTGGCGAAGCAGTCTACAACATGGTCATTTCTGACACCCGACGCTGCGGGGAGAGGTTGCAAGTGAGATCTAGCTCTGTATTCAAGTTTAGTGAACATTACCTCACTGCTACAGTTAAGCCACCACTTAAATAATAAATAAAGTATGTAGACTAGTAACACCAATCCCACAGCTGAGGAGTGTGATCACAAGAAAGACTGGATTGGTGTGTACCCAACACTGATATAAATTACACCTGGATATAACAACACATCAACTAACAACATTTTCTAAGCTTCAAACTTTACTCATTGCGGTTTACTTGCCACCTAATATTTGTGAACAACTTTAATGAAATTAAGTAAGTGCTGCTAACACCGAACTTTAAGACTATATAAACCCCAGACAGGGATAATTAGTAGTCACGAACATTGACACAGAACAAACTAATAACAAGGCAGACCAAGTATAGTCACGAACATTGACATAGAACAAACTAATAACAAGGCAGACCAAGTATCCAGTTTGTCGAGCCGTGAAAATCATCATTGCCAGAGAAGGAGGAGGAGAAACCTTACTTTGAGAACCGCGACTGCCAACTGCGAGGACTGGAAGTCAAAGATAATTGGCAGAACCCCTGTCTGCTACACCACTACAACTGCCTATATTAAAATTGCTCTAGGGCCACCGCAGGCAGTCAGGGATTTAGACTTGGCAAGAGATATCCAGCTCATCGGAGTAGACCAGCTAGAATCAAACTAGACATTAGGATTTTGTAATATAATATCTTTGTGGCATATATAACCCCACACAATCTTGTCTGTGTTTCTCCCGTGGAGGACACTTGGTGTGTAGTCTTTGAACTTTTAACAGATGACTCGATCATAATATTACATAAGATTAGACATTGCTAGTTTGCTACAGAGCGAAAGTTTGTAACTTTATTATTCATCTGCCTATCTCTGTGTTGTGAGAAAATGTAATCTTTTACTTGCCAGGCAGAGTATAGCAGGATAATTAGGTCTATGATCTTCCTCTAAAATATTGCTGTCAACTTTAACTTCCTTTGCCTGGTCACTGTTTAGAAGTTTAGATAATCTCTGAGACCTGTACTTTAATACGGCCTAAATTTATGAGCCAATTTAATCTTCTCTTCAGCAGTGAATATTCTTTCCTGCAGAAAGTCTACTTGTCTCTACTTTTGTGTGAGAAATATAGACTGTCAATAGTCACAGTCTCAGTGTCACACATGTGTTATCAGTTGTCACCATGTGTCTGTGTCACATGTATTCCTGTATTGACATTTTATCTTGTGTTCATGTCATGTAATCTTTCTTTGAATCATGTCTTGTAATGTAATCTTGCTTGTCTATCATGTAATGTAATCTTGCATTTCTGTCATGTAATGTAATCTTGCATGTCTGTCATGTAATGTAATCTTACATTTCTGTCAGGTAATTTTATCTTGCATTTCTGTCAAATAAAAGTAAGATTGAAGATAGAAAGAAAAGTGGTTAAGAATATGAGACTTAATAAAGATGTCCTGATAGCAGATAAGGAAATTCAAGAATAATACAGAGTGATTGTGAAAAATAGGCACAATGCAAATGCTAAAATACAGGCGTATAAACGAACAATGGGAAATGTTAAGGGACTCCATTCATCAAACAAGCAAAGGAATATTACCGGATAGAAGCCAAAATGCTAAGAAAAAATGGATGACTGAATAAATGTTATAGTTGATGGGCAAAAGAAAACAAATTAAAAATGACAAACAAGAGTATGATAAGATAAATAAAGAAATAAGAGATAAATGTGTGAAGGCAAAAGAAAGTTGGTTAAACGAGCAGTGCAAGAAAATTGAAGTAAATTCTATTAAAGATGCAAAAAATATGCACAAACAAATCAGTGAGCTCATGGGAAGAAAAATAAGAATAGAAAAAAGGTTGGAAATCAAAATTGGCAAAGAAAAATATGGATTTGTGGAAGGAAAGGGTACAAACAATGCATTATATACATTGTGAACACTAATAGAAAGATCAATAGAGACACACAGAGACATATATTTGTGCTTCATAGATTATACCAAGGCATTTTATAAAGACTCTGATGGAGTGAGATGGCAGAACATCACCGCCCACGCTTACCGGCATGGCACATGATGGATGGATGGGTTTTATAAAGTGAAACACGATGAACTGATTAAAATGTTGGAAGATACCAACACTGATGGGAAAGATCTTAGAATAATAAAGAATATATACTGTAATCAGGTATCCGCAAGTAAAATGGGATATAAAGAGGCCTGTTATGAACAAATAAAACCAATATAGCGAAGTAATATTGAGAGAGATCAAAGACAAGCCAGAAATACTAATCAGAGGTTAGAATATGAACAATATATGCTATGCAGATAACACAATATTGGTGGCAATGCAAAAGAACTACAACAATTGTTGGACATTGTAGTAACAGAGAGTGCAAAGAAGGGACTCTTCTTGAATATCAAGAAAACAGTAACAATGGTTATATTAAAGAAAACAGTGACACCAAAATGTGTTATGACTCTAGATGAGAAAATGCTTAACCAAGTGGATACAAATTAATACCTAGGGGTAAATATAACATCAGGTTGAAGATGCACAACAAAGATTAAGAACAGAATAAAACACGCAAATGTGGTGTTTCAAAACATGAAGATTATCTTATGCAATAAGTCATTGTCATTGAATGTAAGTAAGAAAGAGAGTGCTGAAATGCTATATAGAACCTGTTTTGCTGTATGGCAATGAAACTTGGAATGTAAATGAACAAATTAGGAAGAACTTGGAAGCAACAGAGATGTGGTTCCTGAAACGATTGTTGTGAATTCCTTGGACTGCCAGAGTAGCTAACAACGACTGCCTGAAAGAGGCTAATGAAACTAGAATATTATGTACAACAATAAGAAAGAGACAAACAGCTTTCTTTGGTCATGTGATGAGAAGAAAGGCGTTGGAGAACTTCTTGATGACTGAAAATATCGAGGGGAAGAGAGGCAGAGGCCGACCAAGAGAAATGATGCTAGATGGATTGAGACGGTGGCATGGAGGAATATCATCAGCAGAGTTGATCCAGAACACAAAGACCGAGATCTGTGGAGAGCCATGAACGCCTACGCCAGCTGGCAGGGCACTTGATGATGATGATTCCTGTATTGTAATCTTATCTTGTATTCATGCCTTCTGAATCTACCTTGTATTCCTGTCCTCTCATCTGATCTTGTATTCCTATCCTCTCATCTGATCTTGTATTCCTGTCTTCTCATCTGATCTTGTATTCCTGTCTTCTCATCTGATCTTGTATTCCTGTCTTCTCATCTGATCTTGTATTCCTGTCTTCTCATCTGATCTTGTATTCCTGTCTTCTCATCTGATCTTGTATTCCTGTCTTCTCATCTGATCTTGTATTCCTGTCTTCTCATCTGATCTTGTATTCCTGTCTTCTCATCTGATCTTGTATTCCTGTCTTCTCATCTGATCTTGTATTCCTGTCTATACAACTGATCTTGTATTCCTGTCTTCTGATCATATCTTATTTTTCTGTCTTATATTCTGATCTTGTATACTTGTCATCTAATCTTGTATTACTGTGTGATATTGCTTTCTTGTGTTCTCATTCTGGTTCTGTGGCAGACATGAGGGTGGGGTTGAACACTTTATGATCCTGAAAGACTCCGAGAACAGGTTCTACATCTGGTCCGGTGCAACCTTCTTCTCAATTAATGAACTCGTGGACAAGTACCACACACTCAGCGTGTCTGGTGCCCTGGACAAGCACATCTGTTTATGTGATATTCATTCAGAAGTAAGATGTGATTATGATAGGAGATATATGTGATGTTTTGTCTCCATTGGCCTGTCTGTAAAATCTGTGATTGACATTTTCAATGTAAACATTTCCATAGAGGAATAGTGTGTAGTCTAAATCACATCTTTCAGACCGCATGATACACACTGTGTATCATGTCACATGTGTCATGTCACACTGTATTATCATGTCATGTGTATCATGTCACACTGTATCATGTCACATGTAATAGGTCTGTATCATATAACATGTAAGAGGTCTGTGTATCATGTCACATGTGTGGGGTCTGTGTATCATGCCACATGTATGGGGTCTGTGTATCATGTCACATGTATGGGGTCTGTGTATCATGTCACATGTAAGAGGTCAGTGTATCATGTCACATGTATGGGGTCTGTGTATCATGCCACATGTATGGGGTCCGTGTATCATGTTGCATGTATGGGGTCCATGTGTCATGTCACATGTATGAGGTCTGTGTGTCATGCCACATTTATGGGGTCTGTGTATAATGTCACATGTCTGGGGTCTGTGTATCATGTCACATGTATGGGGTCTGTGTATCATATCACATGTATGAGGTCTGTATATCATGTTACATGTATGAGGTCTGTGTATCATATGACATTATGAGGTCTGTGTATCATTCCACGTGTATGAAGTCTGTGTATCATGTCAATTGGTCTGTGTGTCATGTCAAATGTATGAGGTCTGTGAGTCAAGTCACATGAATGAGGTCTGTGTGTCGTATCACATGTATGAGGTCTGTGTATCATGTCACATGTATGAGGTCTGTGTAATTATGTGTAACATATGTTTGTGTTTAATCATGTATTTGTGTATGTGTGATCATGTATATCGGATTTGTAAGAGTAATCCTGTATATCATTTGTGTGTTTAATCATGCATATGTGTAATCATGTATGTCTAATTGTGTATATCATATGTTTGTGTTTAATCATGTATATGTGTAATCATGTATATCATATGTGTGTGTTTAATCATGTATATGTGTATGCGTAATCATGTTTATATAATCACCACTGTGTAGTCATGTGTATTACTAGTGTAATCATGTATATGTAATAATGTATATCACATTGTGGTTAATTAAGCATATGTGTAAACATGTATATCGTATGTGTAATATATATCATATATATGTATATGTGTAATCATATATATTACATGTATGTGTAATCACGTATATCATATATATATATATATATATATATATATATATATATATATATATATATATATATATATATATATATATATATGTATGTGTGTGTGTGTGTGTGTGTAAACATATATATCATATGTATGTGTAATCACACACACACACACTCTCTCTCTCTCTCTCTCTCTCTCTCTCTCTCTCTCTCTCTCTCTCTCTCTCTCTCTCTCTCTCTCTCTCTCTCTCCCCCTCCCTCCCTCCCTCCCTCCCTTGTCTGTGCGCGCTCACACACTATAAACTCAAGCTTAGTCTATACACACAACATTTAGTAGCACTGGGCTGAATTTTGTGTGTGGATTAGCTTTTCCTATTACCATTGTCAAGCTGAAAAAGATCTGATGGCTGAGGAAATGTGATTTCTGGGGAAAATGCAAAGAATACCATGGACAGATAGAAAAACCAATGACCAAGTCCTACAAGAAACAAATGAAAATCGTATACTGATTAGAGAAATTAGACGCAGACAGTCAAATTTTTTTTGACATGTTATGAGAAGAAATAAATTGGAGAACTTGGTGACATCTGGCAAGATCGAGGGGAAGAGAATAAGAGTCAGACCGAGAAGTAAATACCTGGATGTCTTGGCCAAGTGGCATGGTCGAGACAGGAATACAAAGCTGATCCAAAACTCTGGTGATCGACTGAAATGGCGAATCATGACCCCCCACGCTTATCGGCATGGCACATGATGGATGGATGGATTACCAGTGTCCATTGCCATTTGGCGAACACACCCCAACTTCAAAGGTACTTGTAATTTACCTCCCCAAAAGAAAGACGAGTAATCATTATATCAGATTTGAATGTGTAATCATGTATTTCATATGTATGTGTACTCATTTATATCATATATGTGTTTAATCATGTGTTTGAATAATCATGTATATCATATGTGTGTGTGTGTATAATAATGTATGTCATATGTCTATGTATAATCATGAATATCATGTGTATGTGTAATCATTTATATCATATGTGTATGTGTAATCATGTATTCTGTATGTGTAATCATGTATATCATATGTGTATGTGTAATCATTTATATCATATGTGTATGTGTAATCATGTATTCTGTATGTGTAATCATGTATATCATATGTGTATGTGTAATCATGTATATCATATGTGTATGTGTAATCATGTATTTCATATGTGTAATCATGTATATCATATATGTGTGTGCAATCATGTATAAAAATTGTGTATGTGTAAAGTGTGTATATCTCATATGTAATCATGTATATAATATGTATGTGTAATCATGTATATCGTATATGTATATGTAATCATGTATATGATATGTATATGTGTAATAATGTATATCACATGTGTATGTGTAATCATGTATACCATACATGTATGTGTAATCATGTATAATGTATGTGTAAAAATGTATAACGTATGTATGTGTAATCCTGTGTACCCTATGTGTATGTATAATCATGTATATCATATGCATATGTGTAATTATTTATAATTTATGTATGTGTAATCATGTATATCATATGTTTATGTGTAACCATGTATATCATACGTCTGGTGTGTCCTCAGAGGTTCGAGGCCCTGTACAACTACTCTCCTGCCAGTGAAGAGGAAGTGGAGCTGAAGAAAGGGGACATTATCAGGCTGGTCGCCAGAACTGAACAGAACTGGTGGGAGGGAGTCGTTGGGGGCAGGGTGGGGTTTTTCCCCAAAAGTTATGTCCAAGTGTATCAGCCCTGACCGGCTGCCTGGTCGGTGGACATATCTGGTCACTACCATGCTGCTACTAGCAGTATAATGGCTCACTGTCACAATGTAACACAGCAGCACTCTTGTCACTCAGAATGATGACATTCAATAAATGATGACACAGCACCTTCGGAACAGTGGGACAGATAGTCGGCTTCATCGCCGACCAGGTCTGGTCTCCACTCAATGTGTGGTGTTGCCAGGACATTGATACATGAATGTCAGTCCGGTACTGGGTTGCCTAACATCATGTCGCCCCGGGCGTCATTGTCATTGCTGTCACTTAGTATACAATCAATAATTGAGTTATAAGCATATTAAAAACTTGGCCAAATTACGTCCCTTGTGAATACACAGCTACTAACACACTGGTTTGTCAATCAATTCGGCGTCCGCAAATCTTCGCTGCATCACCAGTTAACACGCCGTCTTTCACAGAATATTAATTGATGCTCAAGAACCGCGGTAGACGATCATAGAGTCGAGCTGTATTTCGTCAGTGTTTGTAATCAATGTTGTTTAAGTCGTTCAGTGGATGATATTCAGTTACAGCTATCTATCTTATTCGGCCAACTTAGTTGATGGTACTTGCCAGCTGCCCCAATGCCAAAATGATCTCAAATATCTATTCACGAACTCACTTTCCCTCGCTGTTACGGAACCCCGTGAACTGTCCTCATGTCATTATTCTGTCATCATTGTTAACCCTTTAGTGAGCTGATTTCATATTATTAATCGTCATTTGTCCCGTCAACAGTATTTTAACTCTTTCCAACCCTGTAAATAGAGATAATCCCCGTAGATTCTTACTTTAACTCTTATCTATTTAAATATTTGATCCATAGCATTAACCTGTATTTCGTCAGTGTTTGTAATCAATGTTGTTTAAGTCGTTCAGTGGATGATATTCAGTTACAGCTATCTATCTTATTCGGCCAACTTAGTTGATGGTACTTGCCAGCTGCCCCAATGCCAAAATGATCTCAAATATCTATTCACGGACTCACTTTCCCTCGCTGTTACGGAACCCCGTGAACTGTCCTCATATGTCATTATTCTGTCATCATTGTTAACCCTTTAGTGAGCTGATTTCATATTATTAATCGTCATTTGTCCCGTCAACAGTATTTTAACTCTTTCCAACCCTGTAAATAGAGATAATCCCCGTAGATTCTTACTTTAACTCTTATCTATTTAAATATTTGATCCATAGCATTAACCCCCCCCCCCCCCCCCCCCCCCCCCCCCCTCCGGCCTCATTTAAAAATGTGTCTACACATTTTGTCAGTCCCGTCGGCCTACTATCTATTGCCATGTGACAAAAGGTCTTATTGTCAATATTTAACCATCAATGCATAACCATCGATTCATCTTAATAAGTGACATGTTTTAAGCAGACATATCAATCACATCATAAAAGAAATAAAATTGTTTTGTTTTATGACGGACATGAAACTTCCAATCCATCGTATATGGATGTCGCGTAGATTTAGCCTCTTTTGTATTCAGAGCGCTTATATGTAACTGCCATGAGATCCAAGGCTCTGTGGACATCTTGATGAAGTTCCTTAACCTTCATGATTTGCATGAGAATCTTTACACCCTTCTACAAGCCATTACTCTCTGGGTGAAGGTATGTGTGGTCTTGGCAATCCATACTCTTAACATTCACTTCATTTAATCTCTTGACATGGGGTATGCTTATTTATATTGCAAAGTGACCTATACCAATCCTCATTTAGTCACAACCAGTATCTATTGCCATATGATTGATTTTGTAATCTTCTGTGGGTTTATCTGAGGTTATGCTTCTTTGGATACATTTCACGTTTTCTTGATGCTCTTGTCTTTACTAGTTCTGATGGTGGTCCTCCAATAGTTGCCTGTCTCTTTGACAGTTAAGCATTGTTTGATTTTTCCCTTCTTCTTGTGGGCATTGCAGTTAATGATGTCATTGAATGTATACATTCAATTCTATTTTTAATGCATTTCTTGTAGTATTAGTAGTATAATTATTTATCCCTCGGTTCATTCTTCATTATGCTAGGCCTTGACGCAATGTTACAACTATATTAAATGTTTTTGGGTTTAAACTTGTATTGAGTGTTAACATCATTGCACTGCGTATTGTTCAAGTTTTTACAGAGCATTGCATGTGGGTGTGTAGGTGACATATGCATATGCACCATTTTTGTTCCCCCTGCCACCACCTTCACCTATTGGCTCCAACCTCACCAATACCACCACCACCCTCACCTATTGGCTCCAACCCCACCAATACCACCACCACCACCCTCACCTATTGGCTTCAACCCCACCAATACCACCACCACCACCCTCACCTATTGGCTTCAACCCCACCAATACCACCACCACCACCCTCACCTATTGGCTTCAACCCCACCAATACCACCACCACCACCCTCACCTATTGGCTTCAACCCCACCAATACCACTACCACCACCCTCACCTATTGGCTTCAACCCCACCAATACCACTACCCTCACCTATTGGCTCCAACCCCACCAATACCACTACCACCACCCTCACCTATTGGCTTCAACCCCACCAATACCACTACCCTCACCTATTGGCTTCAACCCCACCAATACCACTACCCTCACCTATTGGCTTCAACCCCACCAATACCACTACCCTCACCTATTGGCTTCAACCCCACCAATACCACTACCACCACCCTCACCTATTGGCTTCAACCCCACCAATACCACTACCACCACCCTCACCTATTGGCTTCAACCCCACCAATACCACTACCACCACCCTCACCTATTGGCTTCAACCCCACCAATACCACTACCACCACCCTCACCTATTGGCTTCAACCCCACCAATACCACTACCACCACCCTCACCTATTGGCTTCAACCCCACCAATACCACCACCACCCTCACCTATTGGCTTCAATACCACTACCACCACCACCCTCACCTATTGGCTTCAACCCCACCAATACCACTACCACCACCCTCACCTATTGGCTTCAACCCCACCAATACCACTACCACCACCCTCACCTATTGGCTTCAACCCCACCAATACCACTACCACCACCCTCACCTATTGGCTTCAACCCCACCAATACCACTACCACCACCCTCACCTATTGGCTTCAACCCCACCAATACCACTACCACCACCCTCACCTATTGGCTTCAACCCCACCAATACCACTACCACCACCCTCACCTATTGGCTTCAACCCCACCAATACCACTACCACCACCCTCACCTATTGGCTTCAACCCCACCAATACCACTACCACCACCCTCACCTATTGGCTTCAACCCCACCAATACCACTACCACCACCCTCACCTATTGGCTTCAACCCCACCAATACCACTACCACCACCCTCACCTATTGGCTTCAATACCACTACCACCACCACCCTCACCTATTGGCTTCAACCCCACCAATACCACTACCACCACCCTCACCTATTGGCTTCAACCCCACCAATACCACTACCACCACCCTCACCTATTGGCTTCAACCCCACCAATACCACTACCACCACCCTCACCTATTGGCTCCAACCACACCAATACCACCACCACCCTCACCTATTGGCTCCAACCCCACCAATACCACCACCACCCTCACCTATTGGCTCCAACCCCACCAATACCACCACCACCCTCACCTATCGGCTCCAACGCCACCAATACCACCACCACCCTCACCTATTGGCTCCAACCCCACCAATACCACCACCACCCTCACCTATTGGCTCCAACCCCACCAATACCACCACCACCCTCACCTATTGGCTCCAACCCCACCACCACCCTCACATATTGGCTCCAACCCCACCAATACCACCACCACCCTCACCTATCGGCTCCAACCCCACCAATACCACCACCACCCTCACCTATCAGCTCCAACCCCACCACCACCCTCACCTATTGGCTCCAACCCCACCAATACCACCACCACCCTCACCTATTGGCTCAAACCCCACCAATACCACCACCACCCTCACCTATTGGCTCCAACCCCACCACCACCCTCACATATTATCTCCAACCCCACCAATACCACCACCACCCTCACCTATCGGCTCCAACCCCACCAATACCACCACCACCCTCACCTATCAGCTCCAACCCCACCACCACCCTCACCTATTGGCTCCAACCCCACCAATACCACCACCACCCTCACCTATTGGCTCCAACCCCACCAATACCACCACCACCCTCACCTATTGGCTCCAACCCCACCAATACCACCACCACCCTCACCTATTGGCTCCAACCCCACCAATACCACCACCACCCTCACCTATTGGCTCCAACCACACCAATACCACCACCATCCTCACCTATTGGCTCCAACCCCACCAATACCACCACCACCACCCTCACCTATCGGCTCCAACCCCACCACCACCCTCACCTATTGGCTCCAACCCCACCAATACCACCACCACCCTCACCTATTGGCTCCAACCACACCAATACCACCACCACTCTCACCTATTGGCTCCAACCCCACCAATACCACCACCACCCTCACCTATTGGCTCCAACCCCACCAATACCACCACCACCACCCTCACCTATCGGCTCCAACCCCACCACCACCCTCACCTATTGGCTCCAACCCCACCAATACCACCACCACCCTCACCTATTGGCTCCAACCACACCAATACCACCACCACCCTCACCTATTGGCTCCAACCCCACCAATACCACCACCACCACCCTCACCTATTGGCTCCAACCCCACCACCACCCTCACCTATTGGCTCCAACCCCACCAATACCACCACCACCCTCACCTGTTGGCTCCAACCCCACCAATACCACCACCACCCTCACCTATTGGCTCCAACCCCACCAATACCACCACCACCCTCACCTGTTGGCTCCAACCCCACCAATACCACCACCACCCTCACCTATTGGCTCCAACCCCACCAATACCACCACCACCCTCACCTGTTGGCTCCAACCCCACCAATACCACCACCACCCTCACCTATTGGCTCCAACCCCACCAATACCACCACCACCCTCACCTGTTGGCTCCAACCCCACCAATACCACCACCACCCTCACCTATTGGCTCCAACCCCACCAATACCACCACCACCCTCACCTGTTGGCTCCAACCCCACCAATACCACCACCACCCTCACCTATTGGCTCCAACCCCACCACCACCACCACTACCACCACCCTCACCTATTGGCTCCAACCCCACCAATACCACCACCACCCTCACCTATTGGCTCCAACCCCACCACCACCACTACCACCACCCTCACCTATTAGCTCCAACCCCACCAATACCACCCCCACCCTCACCTATTGGCTCCAACCCCACCACCACCACCACCACCACCACCACCACCACCACCCTCACCTATTGGCTCCAACCCCACCAATACCACCACCACCCTCACCTATTGGCTCCAACCCCACCACCACCACCACCCTCACCTATTGGCTCCAACCCCACCAATACCACCACCACCCTCACCTATTGGCTCCAACCCCACCACCACCACCACCACTATCACCACCACCCTCACCTATTGGCTCCAACCCCACCACCACCACCACTATCACCACCACCCTCACCTATTGGCTCCAACCCCACCAATACCACCACCACCCTCACCTATTGGCTCCAACCCCACCACCACCACCACCCTCACCTATTGGCTCCAACCCCACCAATACCACCACCACCCTCACCTATTGGCTCCAACCCCACCACCACCACCACCACTATCACCACCACCCTCACCTATTGGCTCCAACCCCACCAATACCACCACCACCCTCACCTATTGGCTCCAACCCCACCACCACCACCACCACTATCACCACCACCCTCACCTATTGGCTCCAACCCCACCACCACCACCACTACCACCACCACCCTCACCTATCGGCTCCAACCCCACCACCACCACCACCACTACCACCACCACCCTCACCTATCGGCTCCAACCCCCCCCCCCCCCCCCCCCCCCCCCCCCACCACCACCACCACCACTACCACCACCACCCTCACCTATCGGCTCCAACCCCACCAATACCACCACCACCACCACCAATACCACCAATACCACCACCACCACCACCACTCTTCGGTAATGATGCCAATCGGCAGTACACTTGTTAGAAGCAACCAGTGAGGCTAGCAGCCGTGTCAACAACAGACGGTGAGAGGGAGAATGGAGTATAATAGTAACCATAATAATAACAATCTTATTCCCCTCTTTGGTGTGCCATTACTTACTGTTCACTCATTTAAATTTTAAAAAAAGTAACGATTGTTTATTATGTACAATAACAGTATTTTTTTTACATTTGCGAATACAACATATACATTCATACACATGTGACAACATTATATTCATGGCATGGTGTAGCTACCTACATATTACCTGTTGACGATGATGGTTGAGTAATCATTTGCTCCCATGCATACTAAAACATTTAATAGAAACCCTTTCACACTCTGTGTATTCTCATTCACACTTAGTTTCGTTTAAATAAGTTCAAAAGTATTGCTGAATCACTTTTGTTTCCGAAAATGGTGCCCTTGTACGTATCCACTCAATTTCCCCACATTAAACATCGCAGCGAGCATCCCATTTTACAAAGCAAAAGCTGTGAAATGGTGTCTACTTGAGAGAAGGCGAGAGAGAGAACAGATTGAACACATATATGACGGCTTAATCACACGTTCAAGGAAGTTATTTGGGGCTGGCTAGGGGAAACCTTCATCTTCGTCCCGGGACATGCGGGAGTCGAGGGAAATGAACGAGCTGATAAACTGGCTGGCTCTGCACCCCCTGTAGATGGCCAGCCCATGGATCGTGCCGATAACAAAGGAGTTGCTTGGGGTGGGCTGGGCTGTGTAGAGAAATGACAAAGAAAGCCGACACAGACTCCCTTTATTCTGTCCGGACTGGCAATAGTCCCCGATGACAAAGAAGGAACCCTGCACTTTCCTCCCATGCTGGGCGTTGTAAAGATTAAGGATGTTTTGTTTTGTAAAACTGATGCAGATGTATTACTATTTATGGATACAATATCCAAATTGCCTCATACATATTGCTGAAATATGTATATTCCATTTTGTCTATGTGTTTTTGAATTTTTTTGGGTGTTCTTCCAGTAAAATGGCAACGACCTAACGCTCATTCTTCAGGATATGCTGTTTTTAGTGTTTTGTGTGTGTGTTTTTTTTCCTGTAGATTATGTGTTGTTATTTCGTATTCGTTTATTGGATGTTGTTCACACGAAACCACGGAAAGCAGGTGGTGGATGAAATTTTGAGGGCAGCGGACAGATAGTTGTTAGTTATAGTCTCAACTTTCGCGACGGTAGGCAGAAGATCTCTTTCACGGGACAATGGCTAGCGTCACCGGCCAGTATGGTCACTGCCAGGAAGGACAAATACCTTTTTTAAAAGTGCCTAGTTTATTATGATTAACCTAATTACAGATCATTACAAGAAAGGGACATTAAAATTAGCAACATGGAATGTTAGGACGTTAAGCGACGACGAAAAATTAGATAACATCAAACAAGAAAAATGGAAAGAGAGAAAATTAATATATTAGGGATGTGCGAAACGAGATGGACAGGAGCAGGGATTAAGATAGATGAAGATTTTAAGATTGTTTATTCTGGAGGTAGAGAACGACAAAGAGGGGTAGCAACTATCTTGGATCGGCAAACATCAAAATCTGTTCAAGGATATTGGGCTGTGTCAGACAGAGTTCTACTAAGTAAATTAAGCGGCGGACCTTTTAACATAAACGTTAGTGTACCACAACAACCCTCAAACGATTGGTGAATTGAAGGCAGTAATCACAGCAAAGATCAAGGAAATCCGGTCGAGTAATTGACTGTTTAGCTCAACTTATGCAAGTGTGCATCCAAAGTTGCAGAGGTCATTTGGAGCATATTTTGGATAGAAGATAACTTTTATACAAAGTGACCGAGTTAACTGAAACTTTTGGAAATGATAGTACACAGACTGAAGTTTACCTTCACCAAATTTCAAGAAATTTGCTAGACCTTTGTAGGATTTAATAAACTTTTTATGGGTTCTGTTTTTTTTTTTTTTTTGTGGGTGGCACCCTATATTACATCAACTAGCAGGAAGTTACACATCTCAACATATATGACCAACACAAACATCAGATTCTCAACATGTACGTCCCACACAAACATCAGTTATCTCAATATATACATCCCACACAAACATCAGATTCTCAATATATACGACCCACACAAACATCAGATTCTCAACATATATGACCCACACAAACATCATATTCTCAACATATATGACCCACACAAACATCAGATGCTTCAATGTATACAACCCACACAAGCATCAGATTCTCAACATGTACGTCCCACACAGTTTGTGTCTCAACATCCCCCCCCCCCTACACACACGCGCGCGCGCGCCTTAACGACTAACACAGAAGACAGTAGATCAGAGCTAAAGACATATAGGAGAGGAAGAAAAGTCAGAGAAATAGAAGACAACCCAACGTAACAGTGACAAAACAAGCTGACATTCAGGCTACGACTTTATGTACAGAACGACAATGCAGCAAAAGAAAAATAATCTCTTAACGTGAACTCAGTTAATACTAGGGGAAGTCAATAAGTAAGTCACACATGGCTGCAGAAAAATAACTATATATGATAAGGGCTTGAAACCAGTTTATTTTTATACATACATTGTCCCTTTATTTCTCAACATTGATGCACTTGTCCTATCGTTATATCAGTCCTCCCAAACCGGTTGCATAGAACTGCGTGCTCTGTTTTCTAACGAAATGACTCCCGCCAAGGTAATTTTCAGTGGTCCAAAAAGGTGGAAATCGCTAGGGACTAAGTCGGGGCTGTAAGGTGGATGTTTCAGAACTTCCCACCTTGTTTGGTTAATTTTCTCCTGAGTTAATCGAACCGTATGTGGTCTGGCATTGTCATGAAGAAGCAACACTCCTCTAGTCAGCAGTCTTGGAAGTTATCTTCTAATTGCATCATGAAGCATCGATTGAACTTCACAGTACGATTCAGAATTCACATTGTCACTTTTCTTCTTGAAATTGATTAAAAGCACTCATTGACAACACCAGAACACTGTCAGCATAACCTTCCCTGCTGATGGCGTAACCTTGAACTTTTGGACACAAGGCGAAGAAGGATGTTTCCATTGCATTGAAGCACGCTTGGATTCGGGCTGGTAGTGATGCACCCATGATTCGTCCCCAGTAACAATCCTGTTTAGCATGTCTTCTCCTTCAACTTCGTATCGACAGAGATGATGCAAGGACAGGCCAAATCGGTTCATTTTGTGTTTCTTCTTCAATTGTCTGGGTACCCACCTTGAGCACACTTTCTTAAATTTCAATCGATTATGCTGTATGCTGAACCATGTGAGCACCCTATTGCAGATGCTAGAGTCTATCGTTACTCGCCTGTCACCTCTAAACATCTTCTCCATCCGCTGCACGGATGCTTCTGTTGCAATCTCGTCAGGACGGCCAGATCTGATTTCATCAACAATTTTAGAGCGTCCTTGAGACAATTTTTCTACCCAGTTATGCACTGCTTTACGGGAGAAAGATGTGTCAGCACAAACAGGAAGCATTTCCTTATGAATGTTCTTTGCAGGCAGTCCTTCTGCTCACACACACACACACACACAAAACGCACAACAGCACGCTGCTCTTTGGTTGTACACTCCGTAAGTACAGTCGCCATTTTGTTTATGCGCTGCGCATGCACATGAGGCACCTAGCGCCACCTGACGAATGGGAATATAAAGTTCGATGCTGCTGTCACATAATAACACCTGTAGAAAACACCAACTACATTTACCTGCCATCCCACAGAACTGTGTGACTTACCCATTGACTCGCCCTCGTAACCATCAATCATCCGTAGGATACTTACCAGCAAACATCAGATAAGGATCTGGGATTGTCCAGATGGTGAACAGATAAGAACACTAGCTGGGATTCACTCCCTGTTAAACCAGATCTACCGCCAGAACTAAAAGCAAGCATAGCCTATGGTATTAAAAGTTTTATAAGACACTAGTTGGTCTAATATCGGTGTGTCTACTAGTTGATGTCATATCTGTGTGTCTACTAGTTAATGTAATATGATCGGTGTGTTTACTAGTTGATGTAATATCTGTGTGTCTACTAGTTGATGTAATATGATCGGTGTGTCTACTAGTTGATGTAATATCTGTGTGTCTACTAGTTGATGTAATATGATCGGTGTGTCTACTAGTTGATGTAATATCTGTGTGTCTACTAGTTAATGTAATATCTGTGTGTCTGCTAGTTGATGTAATATCTGTGTGTCTACTAGTTGATGTAATATCTGTGTGTCTGCTAGTTGATGTAATATCTGTGTGTCTGCTAGTTGATGTAATATCTGTGTGTCTACTAGTTGATGTAATATCTGTATGTCTACTAGTTGATGTAATATCTGTGTGTCTACTAGTTGATGTAATATGGTGTGCTGGTCTTCCTGGCGTAGGTGTTAACATCTTCCTCCGTAATCCCTATATTCTCGTGAGTAACGTAACTGAACGAGAATCGGCAGCAATTCGAGCCGCGCTAGTAACTTACTAGCTCAGAAATCAATGGCAAACTACTGAGCGTAATTTTGCTTAGTACATCAACAGCTGCTGAAAAATGCTGGTGTAGACTGCAACGTCCTGTAAGGGATATGCAACATTAAAAAACTAGTTAATGTAATATCTGTGTGTCTACTAGTTGATGTAATTTCTGTGTGTCTACTAGTTGATGCAATATATGTGTGTCCACTAGTTGATGTAATATCATCTGTGTAGCTACTAGTCGATGTAATATCTGTGTGGCTATTACCTGATGTAATATCATGTGTGTCTACTAGTTGATTTAATATCATCTGTGTGTCTACTAGTTGATGTAATATCATCTGTGTAGCTACTAGTCGATGTAATATCTGTGTGTCTATTACCCGATGTAATATCATCTGTGTGGCTGATAGTTGATTTAATATCATCGGTGTGTCTACTGCTATCTGGCAGTACATAAAACTGTTTGATCCCTTGACTATGTGATCTCCTGTTTGTTGTTACAACTCACCCGGCTCTAGGCTTGCCCAAGGCCAGTCGTCAGTCACTCCAAGCCAGGATGCAGATTCAGATAAGTACCCTTAATATTGTCCTGTAGTGTGTTTCCTGTAGTTTTGTGTCGGTTTGTGTTTGTTTGTTCCGTGCTGACGAAGGCTTTGGCCGCAACGTCCAATTTGTTTCTTGTAATCGTGTTTTAGTAAAGCTCACAATGTACTTCTCGTTTTTTTTGGTGATTCATTTGTGAACGCCTGATGCGTCACAAAATGGAATAATAAGGCACAGGATAGTAGTGCCACCAAAACCAGTCGTGGAATTTGGAAGTATCTAAGTTCATCACCAGGATATTTTTAAAACAGCTTGAAAGTTCAAGCTCTGAACCCGATTTGTTTCGACCCCATGAACCCTATCTCAACTCTCGTTGTTCATTAGCTTTCTCAGGGTGAGGAATGCCAGAAGTAACGTATACTTTAGGTTCGAGCTGTCAGGTGGACAAAAGTGAACCTTGGAGGCAGTAGAATTTATAGTTACAAACAGTTCAGGATTAATCTGGAGCTGTCAGAAAACAACACATGCCACATAGTTTATAGGTGCATACGAGATCGGAAATAAACGGAGGCTGTCTAGGAACAAAAGTAGGTACCGTAGGCTGGCAGATTTAGGACAGTGGGAACGTGCTTGAACTGATAAATCTACTTCAAGGAGCATGAACTCAAACAAGGACTATGAACTCAAAAACGAGGTCGTAACAGGGTGAAGGGAGTTAGATTAATAATAAGATGCAAATTAAACATGCAGATTGGCCAGGCTGCATGCTGTAAGCTGATTGGAGATTTTCCCTGCACGGCGTTGGGGAAAGACAAGTCCGCGGGGCAGCGACAGCACTGATAGAAGCGATATATATACTTTAGGATCCAGTCAGTTTGGACAGTGTGGAACGAGCAAGAGTACGGTTTAGCAACAGGGTCGCTAAGTGCAAGGAAGCCACTTGAGTTAAGAGGACCACCAGCTAAGGATACCGCTCATTAGTTGCAGTAGATGGCTAAACGTCAGATAGGACAACTAATAGCCAGAGACACTGCGGTTGGAACCACACAGGAGACTTAAGGTCAAACATGACTGGAAAACGTCTGGTGGGATCCACGACAAACGAGAGGTTGAAGAGAGCAATTATATTTCAACTGAACGTAAGTTGCGTAAGATTTAGTCCTAATTAGTATAATTGTTAGACTATAATCAGGTATCTTAGTTCAGAAAGCGATAGCAAACTACCGTAGGTAAGCTTACCAAATTATCATGAGCAGTTAATCAAGGCTAGGGCTGACTGTGACGTCCTGCGAAGGACCCACACCTAACTGGCTAGCTAACTATAATAGCAGTCTAAGCAAGGAAGCATTGACAAACTACTGAACGTTAACCCGCTAAGGAACCACGACCCGGCAAGAATCAGGACGGAATGCGACGTCCTGCAAATGACCTATATTTAAATGGCTGAAATAGAGTGATGGGAGTCAAATTAATCGATTAGATTAGCTGAGTGTCTATAAACTATGTATGTATATGTAAACTAAGCAATTAGACGTACAAAATTAATGAGAACTAGGCGAGTGCAACAGCGTGTAATTATGGAACGAAAGCTGTACTGCGAGATATAAACACAGCGACCAAACACTGCAAACGGACAGAAGAAAGTATGAATGCACTGGCAATCACACTAGGTCAAACCCAAACAATGAGGCCAGGTGACTACAGCGGATGAATGGACAGCGCTTGGAGCAAGCCTGCAGATGAAGGAATGTGCTTTTATTGTTGTTGACCAGCGTTTCTGTTGCTGTGTAGTGAAGGCGGCGAAAGGCTGGCCTTGCGAAGTACAGGCGGTGAGTTCAAATCTACACGAAGGTCCGGGTAAATGGTTAAATACTTTTAGGTTTATGTTGACTGTAGACGGCGCTTTGGGAGATAGGAAATAATAACGTTAGTTAAATATAAGTAGACGTTAAATTACTGTGTTGTTGTTGTAATTGCATTTCAAATGCCATTTGTTACCCACATCATGTAATTCATCATGTATGTCACACTGGTACCCTTAAATGATAGCAGCATTGGTGCTAGGTAGATAGCACATTATGAGCATCCAGAGGAGTGTTATACATTCCTGTAGTGTATGTGATCTGTGGGTTTGGTTTGGTGCTGCTATTTGAATCCTGTGTTAATGGGAAATTGTGTTGTGTTTGTAATCCCATTGAATCAGGCACAGCACATGTCTGACTTACAGTAATTCATATACAGTTGTTTTATAGTTTGTAAGTTGTTGTTAATATAGTAGTAATATTTAACAGTTGTTAAATATTTTTTTGGTTGTTTACTTTTGTTCCAGGATGTAATTCCTGTCATAGAAGGGAACAGGAACAACCCCGGGTCCTTGATAACCTCCATCCCTCTTTACCTCTATTTTTGTTTATCCCCATTTTCGCTCGCCTCCCATTTTCCCTTATCTCACATTTTCCCCCTCCCCTCCCAACTGATCCCATAGTCGAGCTTTCCATACCTTAGTTTGTTGCTGTATGGTTAAAGTATAGTTTCTAGTTCGACTCATCTGAGATTTTCACACTTAGGTTTATACCTCTATTTTTGAAGTTGTGGTCTTGTTATAGTAATGTGTCCCAATCAGTTTGGGGACATGACTTTCTCTGGTGGCATTAGGCACAATATTGGATTTGGCTGAGGCACAGGGGTTTGGTAATATCTGGAGCTCAATCCACTGATTTTCCGCTGTGTACTATCGGGATCCATAGTGTTGTGTGTCTCAGGATGGTGAGTCCCGTCTCCGCACTGTAAGGCTCATACTCAGATTTAGGGTTGTGTTACTTTCTATTTTCCAAGTAATGGTCTCTCTGTTGTCCAGTCCTGGTCAGCCGACTGTATAGGCATCGTAGCAGGGTTTAGGAGCACCCTGTAGGCTCGGCCACAACAGGCAGAGGTCTGGCTATATGCGGCAGACTGCCTATATGAATGTCAGTTATGTAGAGTGTTGATTATCTTGTTCATAAGTAACCACACTTTGTCATCCGCACAGTTGTGCATATGTGCTACAGTATTGGACAAAATAAAGACTGATGCGTATTGTTTTTACCTTGTTTATCTAGTCCTTGTTGTTGTGTTATGTTTAGTTTTTGTTGTTCTAGTAATGTTGGTCTTTGTCGGTCCCATTCATTGATGTTGTTACAGTCCAACAGTGTGATCTTTTGTCTGGGGTATACAACAGTATATCCTCCGCTCAAAGAAGTCCTGGAAATCTTCTGTCTAATTCTCTATCCCTTTCTTTTGTTAACCGGAGAGAATATATAAGGTGCTTTTTTCTCATTATCTTTTTCTTCTCTGGCCCACTAGAAGTCAGTGTTGCGCTTCTTTGTCTTTGAGCACCTAAGAATAGGAAACTATGTCCTATCCGTGATATTCATTTTTCCTGTTATACATTCATAGGCTTGCCCAACACTGACTGAGTGTTACTGTCAGTATTGCAAATAAAGATATTTAAACAAGAATCATGATGTTACTGGGGCCATTCATCATCTTCTCCTCATTGAGGCTTGTTGTAGTCGAGACTGCACAAGAAGTCCCCTTGTCTGGATAATGATGATGTCTGTTTGAGAGCTTGTCTCTTGTGCTCGTTGTCTGTTCTACTCGGCACTGGAGGGTGAGACACGGCACTGGAGGGTGAGGCACGGCACCGGAGAGTGAGATACGCCACTGGAGAGTGAGACACACGGCACTGGAGGGTGAGACACACTGCACTGGAGAGTGAGACACACTGCACTGGAGGGTGAGACACACTGCATTGGAGAGAGACACGGTACTGGAGAGTGAGACACGGTACTGGAGAGTGAGACACGGCACTGGAGAGTATGAGTCATAGCATCATGATCTCAGCTCTATGATTGCCAACTACACACACAAACACACACATGTGCACGTATATACACACACAATAATGTAATAATACAGCACATAACAGACATATAACAGGACCATAACGCTGACATAACATAGACACATAACACTGATATGTAGTCACAATATTGCAGTATCATAGACACAACTGTAATATCAAAGACAAATACACATAAAATTGACACACAACGATATAATAGCTTAGACAAATAGACATAATATAGACGTTGACATTCACATACATAGACATTGACTCCTGCCATGGTAAGAACATAGACACATAACGCTGACTCATTGATATTATTTTATTTTAGTTGACACATAACTGATACATCATTTCCCTACATGCTGATTATATTCGCTAGGCATATTTACACGTGCCAAAACTCACGCACGCGTGAATAATCCAATCATACATATCTCTACAACAGATAGTTGAATCATCCAATCACACATGTCTATACAAGAGATAGTTGAATCATTCAATCATATATGTTTATACAAGAGATAGCTGAATTATCCAACCACACGTGTCTATACAACACATAGATGAATTCTCAAATCACACATGTCTATACAAGAGATAGATAAATCCTCCAATCACACATGTCTATACAAGAGATAGATGAATCCTCCAATCACACATGTCTATACAAGAGATAGATAAATCCTCCAATCACACATGTCTATACAAGAGATAGATGAATCCTCCAATCACACATGTCTATACAAGAGATAGATGAATCCTCCAATCACTCATGTTTATACAAGAGATAGCTTAATCGTCCAATCACTCACGTTTTTACAAGAAATAATTGAATCATCCAACCACACGTGTCTATACAAGAGATAGTTGAATCATCCATCCAATCACTCGTGTCTATAGAAGAGATAGCTGAATCATCCAACCACACGTGTTTATACAGGAGATAGTTGAATCATCCAACCACATGTGTTTATACAAGAGATAATTGAATCATTCAATCACTCGTGTCTATACAAGAGATAGCTGAATCATCCATCCACACGTGTTTATACAAGAGATAATTGAATCATCCAATCACTCATGTTTATACAAGAGATAATTGAATCATCCAATCACTCATGTTTATACAAGAGATAATTGAATCATTCAATCACTCATGTTTATACAAGAGATAATTGAATCATCCAATCACTCGTGTTATACAAGAGATAATTGAATCATCCAATCACTCGTGTCTATACAAGAGATAATTGAATCATCCAACCACACGTGTTTATACAAGAGATAATTGAATTGAATCATCCAATCACTCATGTTTATACAAGAGATAATTTAATCATCCAATCACTCATGTCTATACAAGAGATAGTTGAATCATCGAATCACTCATGTCTATACAAGAGATAGTTGAATCATCCAATCACTCATGTCTATACAAGAGATAGTTGAATCATCCAACCACACGTGTTTATACAAGAGATAGTTGAATTGTCCAACCACTCAAGTTTATACATGAGATAGCTGAACCGTGCAACCATGTGTACTGCTACTCATACTAGTTGAATGAATTGATAACTCTGCATGACTGCATATGGAGATCTATCACATGACTATTTACGAAGATGTATTGACCTATCAGATAACTATATACAATAATGACATGAAATGTATCGCATGACCGAGATGTGAGGTATCAGAGAATCAAACCATAACCACACTTGACACCAGGTGTCCGTGGCCTCCACACCAGGCCTGTATTATGTAGAGCGCCAGTTATCGGATGCATAACCAAAATCCTGCCCGTAATCGCCAACAGGAGCTCCCATCCCATAGCCGGCCCCCCAGGCCGGGGCCCCGGGCACGAAACCTCTGTAACCATAGCCGCCAAAGTCACGACGATAGCGCCTGTTGCCCTTGACAACGCCCGCACTTCCAGCGGGGGGAACTCTTCTGTATCCTGGCAGTAGTGGGAATCTGAAAGAGAAGTGAAGACTGCAGACATTTGTGACACCAGCTGCCTCGTGATGCAATAGGGGGCAACTTCCAACCACGGACAGGCAGGTTGCATGAATGTCTAGGATGGTGGTTTGCACAGAAGACAATTCGTGTAGTGAAGTGAAAGTGACGTGTATCACATGGGCGTCCAACGCCACACGCACTAACCATCTTCCGGCTGTGAGACAGTTAGTTTCAAGTGCTTCTCATCATATAGCAACAGCCACACATATTCAGTGCTCCTCAAATTATGCCATTTCTAGATATATGCTTTACACATATTGTTTTCTTAACCCCTTACCTAGCTATATCCCAGTCAATTTATATTCCAATCTACTTATATCTCAATCTACTTATATTCCAGTCTACTTATGTCTCAGCCTACTTATATCTCAACATACTTATTTCTCACTCTAGTTATATTTCAACCTACTTATATCTTAACCAACGCATATCCCAATCTACTTATATCCAAACCTACATATATCCCAGACTACTTATATCCCAACCTACATATAGTTAGTTAGTTAGTTAGTCGACAGGTTATCCTCATTGCACATCAAACCATTCAGTCCATAAGTGCTCGGGTCCCCTCCTCAGCAAATCCCACAGCATGTAGAGGCTCACGACACCAGTTCTGTGTTGGTTTATTACTCTTCTTTGGCTTCCTGCGTAGTGTTCTTGTTTGGCCAAACCTCTTTTAACTTGCTGTTGTCGCAGCCTGACCATGGTTGTAGATTCGCAGTCATCGCTTGGTTCTCGTAAACGACTTACTTCTCGTAGAGCACTCAGATAGCTGCTTGGTCCATGGCTCGTCCGCCTTCCACAGTAGCCCTTCCTGCAAGCTTGTCAGCCCGCTCATTTCCTTGGACTCCCGCATGCCCTGGCACGAAGATGAAACTAATCTTTGTCAGCCGAGACCGCTCCAGAGACAGCAGCCATTCTCTTCGGATCCACCCCATCTCTATTTTCTTGAGCATGCCAATTGAGTCGCTAAGGAAACATGCCCTAGTGAATGTCTGTGTCTCGAGCCATGTTATTGCTTTACTTATTGCCATAACTTCCATAGTCAGGCTACTTGTGGTCCAAACCTACATAAATCCCAACCTATTTATATCCCAACCTATTTATATCCCAACCTATTTATATCCCAACCTATTTATATCCCAACCTATTTATATCCCAACCCATTTATATCCCAACCTATTTATATCCCAACCTATTTATATCCCAACCTATTTATATCCCAACCTATTTATATCCCAACCTATTTATATCCCAGCCTATTTATATCCCAACCTATTTATATCCCAACCTATTTATATCCCAACCTATTTATATCCCAACCTATTTATATCCCAACCTATTTATATCCCAACCTATTTATATCCCAGCCTATTTATATCCCAACCTATTTATATCCCAACCTATTTATATCCCAACCTATTTATATCCCAACCTACTTATATCTCAACCTTCTTATATCTCAACCTTCTTATATCTCAACCTATTTATATCTCAACCTACTTATATCTCAACCTTCTTAATTATATCTCAACCTACTTATATCTCAACCTACTTATATCTCAACCTACTTATATCTCAACTTACTTATATCTCAACCTACTTATATCTCAACCTACTTATATCTCAACCTATTTATATCTCAACCTATTTATATCCAAATTAGCTTATATCTCAACCTACTTATATCTGTATTTACTTATATCTCAATCTACTTATATCTTAACATACTTATATCTCAACTTACTTATATCTCAACCTACTTATATCTCAACCTACTTATATCTGTATTTACTTATATCTCAATCTACTTATATCTCAACATACTTATATCTCAACCTACTTATATCTCAACCTATTTATATCTCAACCTACTTATATCTCAACCTACTTATATCTCATTCCACTTATATCTCAACCTACTTCTATCCCAACCTACTGGAACAAACTTCCACAAGAAATCAGAGACACCACCAGTCAATATACATACAGTCGCAGCTTGTTTTAACACAAACAACTCAGTACAGACTACATGCTCCCTAAAAACAAAAACAATAATAATGGACAATTATCTCAAAGGACAACTAGCTAATAAACATTACCATATGTATGGTACGTTACACCTTCCTTAGGTATTTACAATGGTCATGTTAAACATTGCTTTAGTGAGTCATGTATTATTGATTATTTTTCATGCGTATTAATGCTTATTGGTTCTTTTATTGTATAAGATTAGCTTCATACGTGATGTTGAATGAAATAATGTATATGAGTGTGTACATGTGTGTATGTGTGTGTGTGTGTGTGTGTGTGTGTACGTGTGTTTATGTGTGCGGTGTTTATATGTATGTGCGTGTGTATATGTGTGTATGTGTGTGTATGTTCTTCTATGTATGCGTATATGTTTGTGTGTGTATGTCTACATGCACGCACTGTATTCGGGGGTGTGTGGGTGTGTATGAGGTATGCATGTGTGTCTGAGGGGATGTGTGCGTGGGGGATGCATGTGTGGAGGGGGGTGTGTGTGGGTGGGTGGGTGGCTGATGTGTGGGTGGGTGGGTGAAGGGATGTGTGGTCGGTGGGGTGTGTGGGTGAGGGATGTTTGGGTGATGGTTGGAAATGTGGGGGTGCTGGTGTAGGGGGGGGGGGGGAAATGTGGGTGGAGAATATGTATGTGGATGAGTGGGTAAGGGATGTGTGGGTGAATGGGTGTGTGGGGGATGTGTGTGGGTTTGGGATGGGTGTGTAATGGGTGTGGAGGATGTGTGTGGGGATGTGTGTGTGTGGGTGGGGAATAAGTCTGTGTGGGTGTTGTGTGGGTGGATGTGTTGTGTTGGTGGGGTAATTGTGGTTGGGTGGAGGATGTATTTGTGAGTGGTGAGTGTGTTTGTAGGTGGGGGTATAGGTGGATGGGGAGATGTTGTGTGTGTGTGTGTGTTGGTGAGAGATGTGTGGGTGTGGATTTATATGGGGGATGCGTGTGAGGGATTGTATGTGAGGGTGGGGGATGTGTATATCTGTGGGGTGTTGTGTGGGAGGGGAGATGTGTGTGGGTGAGGGATGTGTGTGTGGGTAGGTGGGGTAAGTGTGAATGGGTGTGGAATGTGCGGGTGGGTAAAGGATTATGTGAGGGTGGGGATGTGTGTTTGGCTGGGTGGATGAGGTGTGTGAGTGTGGGTGGGTAGATGGGAGATGTATGTGGTGATGGTTGGGTGGGGGGTGTGTGGGTGTGAGTGGTTGACTGACGAGTACGTGAGTGGATGGATATATGTGGGAGATGAGTGTATGGGTGGATGATGCGTGTGTTGGTGGGAAGATGTGTGTGGGTAGGCGTGTGTGTGGATGGAAGGTATGTGTTTGTGGATGGGGATGTGTTGGTGGGTAGGTATGTGTGTGTGGGGATGTGTATATGGGTGGGGAGATGTGTGTGTGTGAGTGAGAGAGAGTATATGGGTGGGTGTGTGTGTGTGTGGGAGATGTGTGGTTAAGGGGTGTGTGGTCAAGGGATGTGCGATTGGGGGATGGGTGATTGGGGGATAGGTGGGTGGAAGATGTGAATGCATGTTTGCCTGGGGGGGGGGGTGTGGTTGGGTGGAGAATGTGTGGGTGGATGGGGAATGGGTAGGTGGTTGGGGTATGTGTCTCATAACATGGTAATATGCATTGTTTATGTTTACAACATTCATTTGACAATGTTTTTTTCCTATGTGAATGTATTATGCACTATTGATGAATGAAAGATGAGTGATTGCAAGGGCCGAATGTGCCCAATTTGTTACCCTTTGAAAATAAAGTCCGTTCGTTCGTTCGTTCGATCGTTCGTTCGTTCGTTCGTTCGTTCTACCTACCTAGATCTCTGACTAGATCTCTACCTACCTAGATCTCTCATTCATTCATTCATTCATTCATTAGCATGTCCTTTGCAGAACATCACTCCCATAACAACCTTCCGGAAAACTTCTCAATCACAAGCAAGATGTCCCGCGTCCGATACACCAATCTGGAGATCATCCGCCACATCCTGCACCCATCTTCTATTTGGCCTTCCTCTTCCTTTCTTCCCAGGCATATACCCCTTCGTTACTGTTCTTTCCAATCTTTCGTGGCGTTTCAAGTGACCAAAATATTTCAATTGTCTCTGTTTTATCGTCTTTAATAGCCAACCCTCTTAAATATTTAGCTTCTGACTAGATCTCTACCTATTAGATCTCCGAATAGATCTCTGGCTAGATCTATACCTGACTATATCTCGAACGAACGAACGAGCGAACGAACGAATGAACGAAAACTCTTTATTTTCAAAGGGTTAAGAATTAGGCATCCAGGCCCGTCTGACATTCTGCCCTTCTTCTCTATTTCCTCTCATACATTCTTTCATTCAACATCTCTTATGAAGCAATTCTTTGACAGCAAAAGAACAATAAGCATTAAAACGCATAAAAAATAATCAATAATACATGATTCGTTGGGGCAATGTTTAACATGGGCATCATAAATAGCCAAGGTGGGTGTAACGTGCCACACATATGGGAATGTTTTTCTTTTACCTACCTAGATCTCTACCTACCTAGATATCTGACAAGATCGATACCCACCTAGATCTCAGAATAGATATCTTACTAGATCTTTACCTAACTAGACGTCTGACTTGATCTCTACCTATGTAGATATCTTACTAGATCTCTACCTACCTAGATTTCTACCTACCTAGATTTCTGAATAGATCTCTACCTACCTAGATCTCAGACTAGATCTCTACCTGACTAGACCTCTGACTAGATTTATACCTACATAGATCTTTAGCTACATAGAGCTCCCATTAGATCTCTACCTAACTAGATCTCTGACTAGATCTTTACCTCTACCTCTGGCTCGATATTTACCTACCTAGATCTCTAGCAAAAATAGATCTGTGGACAATGATGTTTATTGTAAATATGTGGAAAGATGCAAATTGTAAATCTGGGAAATGTTTGTTCTAAATGTGTGGACAATGGTTATGTTGTAAACGTGTGGTCATTGTTCATGTTGTACATGTGTGGTCAAAACGTGTGGTCATGGTTGCATGTTGTACATGTGTGGTCAATGTTGTATGTTGTACATGTGTGGTCAATGTTGTAAATGTGTGGTCAGTGTTGCATGTTGTAAGTGTGTGGTCAATGTTGTAAATGTGTTGTCAGTGTTGCATGTTGTGAAAGTTTGGTCAATGTTGCATGTTGTACATGTGTGGTCAATGTTGTACATGTGTGGTAAGTGTTGCATGTTGTAAGTCTGTGGTTAGTGTTGCATGCTGTAAGTGTGTGGTCAGTGTTGTATGTTGTATGTGTGTGGTCAGTGTTGTATGTTGTAAGTGTGTGGTCAGTGTTGTATGTTCTACATGTGTGGTCAGTGTTGCATGTTGTAAGTGTGTGGTCAGTGTTGCATGTTGTAAGAGTGTAGTCAGTTTTGCATGTTGTAAGTGTGTGGTCAGTGTTGCATGTTGCAAATTGTGTTGCATGTTGTAAGTGTGTAGTCAGTGTTGTATGTTGTAAGTGTGTGGTCAGTGTTGCATGTTGTAAGTGTGTGGTCAGTTTTTCATGTTGTAAGTGTGTAGTCAGTGTTGCATGTTGTAAGTGTGTGGTCAGTGTTGCATGTTGTAAGTGTGTGGTCAGTGTTGCATGCTGTGTGTAGTCAGTGTTGTATGTTGTAAGTGTGTGGTCAGTGTTGCATGTTGTAAGTGTGTGGTCAGTGTTGCATGTTGTAAGTGTGTGGTCAGTGTTGCATGCTGTGTGTAGTCAGTGTTGTATGTTGTAAGTGTGTGGTCAGTGTTGCATGTTGTAAGTGTGTGGTCAGTGTTGCATGTTGTAAGTGTGTGGTCAGTGTTGCATGCTGTGTGTAGTCAGTGTTGTATGTTGTAAGTGTGTGGTCAGTGTTGCATGTTGTAAGTGTGTGGTCAGTGTTGCATGTTGTAAGTGTGTGGTCAGTGTTGCATGTTGTAAGTGTGTGGTCAGTGTTGCATGTTGTAAGTGTGTGGTCAGTGTTGCATGTTGTAAGTGTGTGGTCAGTGTTGCATGTTGTAAGTGTGTGGTCAGTGTTGCATGCTGTGTGTAGTCAGTGTTGTATGTTGTAAGTGTGTGGTCAGTGTTGCATGTTGTAAGTGTGTGGTCAGTGTTGCATGTTGTAAGTGTGTGGTCAGTGTTGCATGTTGTAAGTGTGTGGTCAGTGTTGCATGTTGTAAATTGTGTTGCATGTTGTAAGTGTAGCTTACCCGAGTCTGGGGACGTAGCGTCCGGCAACACCAGCCGTGACGTCATTCGCTAGCCACATGCAGACAATCGCCAACACTACCAGTGCGCCATTGGCCATCATTGTATCTGTGTCTGTGTGACCTGACAATGAACATATCTTGTCATCAACATTGTGTCTGTGTAACCTGTCCGTGAACATATCTTGTCATCAACATTGTGTCTGTGTGACCTGACAATGAACACATTTTGTCATCAACATTATGTCTGTGTGATCTGTCCATGAGCATATCTTGTCATCAACATTGTCTGTGTCTGTGTGACCTGTCCATGAACATATCTTGTCATCAACATTGTCTATGTCTGTGTGATCTTTCCATTAACTTATCTTGTCATCAACATTGTGACTGTGTGACCTATCCATGAACATATCTTGTCATCAACATTGTGTCTGTGTGACCTGTCCATAAATATATCTTGTCATCAACATTGTATGTGTCTGTGTGACCTGTCTATGAACATTTCTTGTCATCCACAGTGTAAGTGTGTGATCTGTCCATGAGCACATCTTGTCATCAATATTGTCTGTGTCTGTCTGATCTGTCCATGAACATATCTTGTCATCAACATTGTCTGTGTCTGTGTTATCTGTCCTTAAAGACATGTAGAGAACAGAGGACTTTGACGTCAGTGAATCCACATCGCTGTCCAGGATGAAAGACTTGGAAGTAACAATCGGCACGGCCAGACACGAGAGGTACATCGGGAAAATGAGGTGCCTCGTCAACCAACACAGAACTGGCACTGTTAGCCACTGGACGCTGATGCATATGCTGGGGAGGGGGGAGGATCTGAGCACCTATGGACCTGTCCGGAGTGCAATGAAGATGCCCCAGCTGATAACTGATTGTGTGTGATCTGTCCACGAACATATCTTGTCATCAACATTGTGTCTGTTTGGCCTGTCCATGAACATATCTTGTCATCAACATTGTGTCTGTGTGACCTGTCCATAAACATATCTTGTCATCAACATTGTGTCTGTTTGACCTGTCCATGAACATATCTTGTCATCAACATTGTGTCTGTGTGACCTGTCCATAAACATATCTTGTTATCAACATTGTGTCTGTTTGACCTGTCCATGAACATATCTTGTCATCAACATTGTGTCTGTGTGACCTGTCCATAAACATATCTTGTCATCAACATTGTGTCTGTGTGACCTGTCCATAAACATATCTTGTTATCAACATTGGAAGCAGACACTCAGCCTTCCGATGTTTGGAGGAGACCGCTGCAACACACATATGAGTATGCTTAGTAAGGTGGAGATAGGAATGTTTCGTGTGGAATGGCCTACCTCGCTTCAGAGGTCACAGATTGTGAGAATTGTGTGGATTTTATGCCCTGGGCTTGCCGGCGTGCGGGGAATGAACAGGCTGATATTCTGGCAGGGAATGTACCTCTTGGTGGCAGATACTGCTCACTGTAGACTGACACCAAGTTTGCCAAAGTGTTCACGTTACAGTCTCGCCAGGCTGATTAAAATGTTCACTTTACAGTCTCACCAGGCTGATTAAGCTGTTCACTTTACAGTCACACCAAGTTTATCACACTTTTTTCTTTACAGTGACACCGGGTTTGTCAAACTGTTTACTTTACAGTCACACAAGGCTTATTAAATTGTTCACTTTACAGTCACACCAAGTTTGTCACACTGTTCACTTTACAGTGACACCGGGTTTGTCAAACTGTTTACTTTACAGTTACACCAGGCTGATTAAATTGTTCACTTTACGGCCACATCAAGTTTCTCAAACTGTTTACTTTACAGTCACACCCGTCTGATTTAACTGTATACTTTACAGTCACACCAAGTTTCTCAAACTGTTTAGTTTACAGTCACACCAAAGTTCTCTAAGTGTTCACTTTACAAACACACCAGGCTGATTAAACGGTTCACTTTACACTCACATCAAGTTTCTCAAAATGTTCACTTTACATTCATACCAGGCTGATTAAACTGTTCACTTTACAGTCACACAAAGTTTGTCAAACTGTTGACTGTACAGTCATACCAGGCTGATTAAATTGTTCACTTTACAGTCACACACATTTTGTTAAACTGTTCACATTACAGTCACACTAGGTTTGTCAGACTGTTCACTCTACAGTCACACAAAGTTTGTCAAACTGTTCACTGTACAGTCTCACCAGGTTACGTAAATTGTTCACTTTACAGTCACACAAGTTTTGTCAAACTGTTTACTTTCCAGCCACACCAGGTTTGTCAATCTTCACTTTACAGTTACACAGTGTGTGTTAATCTTCACTTTACAGTTACACCATGTGTGCTAATCTTCACTTTACAGTTACACCAGGTTTGTCAATCTTCACTTTACAGTTACACCAGGTTTGTAAAACTGTTCACTTTACAGATACACCAAGTTTGTGAAACTGTTAACTTTAAAATTACACAAGGTTTGTCTATCTGTTCACTTTACTGTCACATCAGGGTTGTCAATCTTCACTTTACAATTACACTAGGTTTGTCAATCTATTCACTATATAGTCACCCAGGGTTTTCAAACTTTTCATTTTACAGTTACACCAGGTTTGTCAATAGTCACGTTACAGTTACACCAGGTTTGTCAATCGTCACGTTACAATTACACCAGGTATGTCAATCTTCACTTTACAGTCATACCGGGTTTGTCAATCTTCACTTTACAGCTACACCAGGTTTGTCAATCTGTTCACTTTACATTTACACTAGGTTTGTCAATCTGTTCACTTTACATTTACACTAGGTTTGTCAATCTGTTCACTTTACATTTACACTAGGTTTGTCAAACTCTTCACTTTACAATTACACAGGGTTTGTCAAACTGTTCACTTTACAGTTACACAGGGTTTGTCAATCTTCACTTTACAGTTACTCCAGGTTTGTCAAAATGTTCACTTTACGGTTACACCAGGTGTGTCGATCTGTTCACTTTACAGTATATGCCTATTTCTAGTACTTGCTCAGGCTGAGTGGTGGGAACATGTCAGCAATAGTGTGAGTGTGGACAGACGAACAAGTGCATGCATCACGACATGGCAAACTGCCGCATTAAAGGAGCTGTCGCTATATAACCACACCAGGCATGCCCATTGACCACCACTTGTTTCCTGTGCTACCGTGAGTGCCCATCAACACGTGCACAGCTGGTCCCGAGGCTAGGGGACACTGAGGTCGCAGTTGTGTGCTAGACGCAGAGGCGTTTCCAAGGCACCAGGGCCAGGTTCTACACTGGCCAAGACCTACTAGCACGTCCTAGTCGTGCGTCCTGGGCAACAGGTCCCTTCGGGGTCCTAGCTAACGTAGTAGGATCGCTGATTCTTCGAAGTTGGAGAGTATCTGCCTGCACGGCGAGGAACCACCAGTCTGCACACCAATAAGCCAGACATGGGACAACGGATACTCCCGCAAACCTCAGGTCTGGTATGACATCACACTGATGTTGGACAATAGGATGTCTTCATCCGACTTACAGAACTTCACGCTGGATTTCACAGCCAGCGAACACAAGGAAGCAAGCAGTTGTGTGCCAATAGAATCTGTAACTGGTCTACTCACAGCTGTTCCCGAGGCTAGCGGACACTGAGGTGGCAGTTGTGTGCCAGTAGAATCTGTAACTGGTCTACTGGTCTACTCACAGCTGTTCCCGAGGCTAGCGGACACTGAGGTCGCAGTTGTGTGCCAGTAGAATCTGTAACTGGTCTACTCACAGCTGTTCCCGAGGCTAGCGGACACTGAGGTGGCAGTTGTGTGCCAGTAGAATCTATAACTGGTCTACTGGTCTACTCACAGCTGTTCCCGAGGCTAGCGGACACTGAGGTGGCAGGTGTGTGCCAGTAGAATCTGTAACTGGTCTACTCACAGCTGTTCCCGAGGCTAGCGGACACTGAGGTGGCAGTTGTGTGCCAGTAGAATCTGTAACTGGTCTACTGGTCTACTCACAGCTGTTCCCGAGGCTAGCGGACACTGAGGTCGCAGTTGTGTGCCAGTAGAATCTATAACTGGTCTACTCACCGTAAGCCTGCTCCGTGGCGAAGGATTTACGGGCGCAGTTCGTAATCCCGCGTTCGGAACACAGCTGCACGAGATGTAGCAGACCGCGTTACGTTAGTTTCTTACGAAATGGTATGGGTGCCCATCATTCAGAAAGTAATGGCAACCTACAGAACGTAAACTTGCCAAGAGATCACAACAGCATTAAATGCTAGTGTTGACTGAAAAGGATATGCCGTAACTAACTCACCGTAAACAGCAGTTTGAAGATCTTGTCTCCTTTGTCCTCAGCAGAATCTGGCAGGTGATATTCCGTGGTGTGTGTCGTAGAGAAGATGCTGGGCAACATGTCGAGATGTGCGTTTATATCAGGTTTCTGCCGTGACCCCGGGAACTAGATTTGTTGCTCGACCTTGGACGTAGGACGGTGATCCCAAGACACGCCTTTCATTTACAAACAATTTCGTGTCCAAGGAGATTTAATGGCGTCTAGCTGCACATTTATCTTGTCATAGCAATGTGTGGATGACCAAGACAGATTTGTTTCAGGGGTAAATGTCTTTACATCACCCTCGATATACGTAGGTACGGGGATCGCCCATCTCCCTTGATATGCGGGATGTCTCTTTCGATATATGTGGCTGTGGGATATCTCCTTCGATATACGCGTGTCCGGGGTATCTCCTTCGATATACGCGTGTCCGGGGTATCTCCTTCGATATGTGTGGGTGTGGAATCTATTCTTTGATATGTGTGGGTGTGGAATATAGTCCTCGATATGTGTGGGTGTGGAATCTATTCTTTGATATGTGTGGGTGTGGAATCTATTCTTTGATATGCGTGGGTGTGGGATAGCGTCTTCGGTATACGTGGGTGGGGGATAGCTCACTCGGTACACGCGTGTGCAGGACATCTCCTTCAATATACGTGGGTATCTCTTTCAATATACGTGGGTACCTCCTTCAATATACGTGGATTCGGGGTATCTTCATCAATCTACGTTGGTGTGGGATATCGAAGGAGATATACGCGTATGCAGGGTATCTCATTGGCTATACGCGTATGCGGGGTATCTCCTTCGATATACGTGGTTGCGGAATCTCTGGCCGAGTTGTTTCGTTATTGTGTTTACAACTTAACACGTAACCCAATGATAGCATGTACTGGTACCTTGATAGAACTTAGACGCTCAACACTCAGTGTAGTATAGCCACATGGAAGAATCATCAACACTCAGTGTAGTGTAGCCACATGGAAGAATCATCAACACTCAGTGTAGTGTAGCCACATAGTAGTAGTTAGACGTATCAACACTCAGTGTAGTGTAGCCACATGGAAGAATCATCAACACTCAGTGTAGTGTAGCCACATAGTAGGAGCACCAACAAGTAGCGTATTGTTGGTACCTGGCAGAATCATCAACACTCAGTGTAGTGTAGCCACATAGTAGGAGCACCAACAAGTAGCGTAGTGTTGGTACCTGGCAGAAGCATCAACACTCAGTGTAGTGTAGCTACATGGTAGAAGTTTGAAGCATCAACACTCGGTGTAGATTGTCCATTAGTTCTTCCCAATGATAGAACTTAAAACGTCACCACTTACTGTAGGCTACCCACACGATAAAGCGTTAGAAGCGCCAACACTAAGTGTAGGCTAGCTGCCCGATAGGGCTAGGAAACATCGACACTCAGTGCGGGCTAGCTATGCGATGGGGCTCAGAGACATCGACACCCAGTGTAGGCCAGTGACTCGTGGCTAGAACAAATGTTTAACGCTGACGTGGAGGCAGCAGAGATGTCGTTGCTGGGACCAATGTTGCCAATACCTGGGACAGTCGGAGCAGGGACCAATGTTGCCAATACCTGGGACTGTCGGAGTAACAAACAAGATTGACTGGGACCAATGTTGCCAATACCTGGGACTGTCGGAGAAACTGACAAGATTGACTGGGACCAATGTTGCCAATACCTGGGACTGTCGGAGTAACTAGATTGACTGGGACCAATGTTGCCAATACCTGGGACTGTTGGAGTAACAAACAAGATTGACTGGGACCAATGTTGCCAATACCTGGGACTGTCGGAGTAACTAGATTGACTGGGACCAATGTTGCCAATACCTGGGACTGTCGGAGTAACTAGATTGACTGGGACCAATGTTGCCAATACCTGGGACTGTCGGAGTAACTAACAAGATTGACTGGGACCAATGTTGCCAATACCTGGAACTGTCGGAGTAACAAACAAGATTGACTGGGACCAATGTTGCCAATGCCTGGGACTGTCGGAGTAACTAACAAGATTGACTGGGACCAATGTTGCCAATACCTAGGACTGTCGGAGTAACTAGATTGACTGGGACCAATGTTGCCAATACCTGAGACTGTCGGAGTAACTAACAAGATTGACTGGGACCAATGTTGCCAATACCTGGGACTGTCGGAGTAACAAACAAGATTGACTGGGACCAATGTTGCCAATACCTGGGACTGTCGGAGTAACTGACAAGATTGACTGGGACCAATGTTGCCAATATCTTCGACTGTCGGAGTAACTAACAAGATTGACTGGGACTAATGTTGCCAATACTCGGGACTGTCGGAGTAACTAACAAGATTGACTGGGACCAATGTTGCCAATACTTGGGACTGTCGGAGTAACTAGATTGACTGGGATCAATGTTGCCAATACCTGGGACTGTTGGAGTAACTGACAAGATTGACTGGGACCAATGTTGCCAATACCTGGGACTGTTGGAGTAACTAACAAGATTGACTGGGACCAATGTTGCCAATACCTGGGACTGTCGGAGTAACTGACAAGATTGACTGGGACCAATGTTGCCAATACCTGGGACTGTCGGAGTAACTAACAAAATTGACTGGGACCAATGTTGCCAATACCTTGGTCTGTCGGAGTAACTGACAAGATTGACTGTGACCAATTTTGCCAATACCCGGGACTGTCGGAGTAACTAACAAGATTGACTGGGACCAATGTTGCCAATACCTGGGACTGTCGGAGTAACTAGATTGACTGGGACCAATGTTGCCAATACCTGGGACTGTTGGAGTAACTGACAAGATTGACTGGGACCAATGTTGTCAATACCTGGGACTGTTGGAGTAACTAACAAGATTGACTGGGACCAATGTTGCCAATACCTGGGACTGTCGGAGTAACTAACAAGATTGACTGGGACCAATGTTGCCAATACCTGGGACTGTCGGAGTAACTGACAAGATTGACTGGGACCAATGTTGCCAATACCTGGGACTGTCGGAGTAACTAGATTGACTGGGACCAATGTTGCCAATACCTGGGATTGTCGGAGTAACTGACAAGATTGACTGGGACCAATTTTGCCAATACCTGGGACTGTCGGAGTAACTAGCAAGATTGACTGGGACCAATGTTGCCAATACCTGGGACTGTCGGAGTAACAAACAAGATTGACTGGGACCAATGTTGCCAATACCTGGGACTGTCGGAGTAACTGACAAGATTGACTGGGACCAATGTTGCCAATACCGGGGACTGTCGGAGTAACTAGATTGACTGGGACCAATGTTGCCAATACCTGGGACTGTCGGAGTAACTAACAAGATTGACTGGGACCAATGTTGCCAATACCTGGGACTGTCGGAGTAACAAACAAGATTGACTGGGACCAATGTTGCCAATACCTGGGACTGTCGGAGTAACTGACAAGATTGACTGGGACCAATGTTGCCAATACCTGGGAATGTCGGAGTAACTAGATTGACTGGGACCTATGTTGCCAATACCTGGGACTGTCGGAGTAACTGACAAGATTGACTGGGACCAATGTTGCCAATACCTGGGACTGTCGGAGTAACTGACAAGATTGACTGGGACCAATGTTGCCATTATCTACGACTGTCGGATTAACTAACAAGATTAACTGGGACCAATGTTGCCAATACCTGGGACTGTCGGAGTAACTAGATTGACTGGGACCAATGTTGCCAATACCTGGGATTGTCGGAGTAACTGACAAGATTGACTGGGACCAATGTTGCCAATACCGGGGACTGTCGGAGTAACTAGATTGACTGGGACCAATGTTGCCAATACCTGGGACTGTCGGAGTAACTAACAAGATTGACTGGGACCAATGTTGCCAATACCTGGGACTGTCGGAGTAACAAACAAGATTGACTGGGACCAATGTTGCCAATACCTGGGACTGTCGGAGTAACTGACAAGATTGACTGGGACCAATGTTGCCAATACCTGGGAATGTCGGAGTAACTAGATTGACTGGGACCTATGTTGCCAATACCTGGGACTGTCGGAGTAACTGACAAGATTGACTGGGACCAATGTTGCCAATACCTGGGACTGTCGGAGTAACTGACAAGATTGACTGGGACCAATGTTGCCATTATCTACGACTGTCGGATTAACTAACAAGATTAACTGGGACCAATGTTGCCAATACCTGGGACTGTCGGAGTAACTGACAAGATTGACTGGGACCAATGTTGCCAATACCTGGGACTGTCGGAGTAACTGACAAGATTGACTGGGACCAATGATGCCAATATCTTCGACTGTCGGAGTAACTAACAAGATTGACTGGGACCAATGTTGCCAATACCTAGGACTGTCAGAGTAACTGACAAGATTGACTGTGACCAATGATGCCAATACCTAGGACTGTAGGAGTAACTAACAAGATTGACTGGGACCAATGTTGCCAATACCTGGGACTGTCGGAGTAACTAACAAGATTGACTGGGACCAATGTTGCCAATACCTGGGACTGTTGGAGTAACTAACAAGATTGACTGGGACCAATGTTGCCAATACCTGGGACTGTTGGAGTAACTGACTAGATTGACTGGGACCAATGTTGTCAATACCTGGGACTGTTGGAGTAACTAACAAGATTGACTGGGACCAATGTTGCCAATACCTGGGACTGTCGGAGTAACTAACAAGATTGACTGGTACCAATGTTGCCAATACCTGGGACTGTCGGAGTAACTAGATTGACTGGGACCAATGTTGCCAATACCCGGGACTGTCGGAGTAACTGACAAGATTGACTGGGACCAATGTTGCCAATACCTGGGACTGTCGGAGTAACTGACAAGATTGACTGGGACCAATGTTGCCAATACCTGGGACCGTCAGAGTAACTGACAAGATTGCATGGGATCAATGTTGCCAATACCTGGGACTGTCAGAGTAACTGACAAGATTGACTGGGACCAATATTGCCAATACCTGGGACTGTCGGAGTAACTAGATTGACTGGGACCAATGTTGCCAATACCCGGGACTGTCGGAGTAACTGACAAGATTGACTGGGACCAATGTTGCCAATACCTGGGACTGTCGGAGTAACTAACAAGATTGACTGGGACCAATGTTGCCAATACTTGGGACTGTCGGAGTAACTAGATTGACTGGGATCAATGTTGCCAATACCTGGGACTGTTGGAGTAACTGACAAGATTGACTGGGACCAATGTTGCCAATACCTGGGACTGTTGGGGTAACTAACAAGATTGACTGGGACCAATGTTGCCAATACCTGGGACTGTCGGAGTAACTGACAAGATTGACTGGGACCAATGTTGCCAATACCTGGGACTGTCGGAGTAACTAGATTGACTGGGACCAATGTTGCCAATACCTGGGACTGTTGGAGTAACAAACAAGATTGACTGGGACCAATGTTGCCAATACCTGGGACTGTCGGAGTAACTAGATTGACTGGGACCAATGTTGCCAATACCTGGGACTGTCGGAGTAACTAGATTGACTGGGACCAATGTTGCCAATACCTGGGACTGTCGGAGTAACTAACAAGATTGACTGGGACCAATGTTGCCAATACCTGGGACTGTCGGAGTAACAAACAAGATTGACTGGGACCAATGTTGCCAATGCCTGGGACTGTCAGAGTAACTAACAAGATTGACTGGGACCAATGTTGCCAATACCTAGGACTGTCGGAGTAACTAGATTGACTGGGACCAATGTTGCCAATACCTGGGACTGTTGGAGTAACAAACAAGATTGACTGGGACCAATGTTGCCAATACCTGGGACTGTCGGAGTAACTAGATTGACTGGGACCAATGTTGCCAATACCTGGGACTGTCGGAGTAACTAGATTGACTGGGACCAATGTTGCCAATACCTGGGACTGTCGGAGTAACTAACAAGATTGACTGGGACCAATGTTGCCAATACCTGGGACTGTCGGAGTAACAAACAAGATTGACTGGGACCAATGTTGCCAATGCCTGGGACTGTCAGAGTAACTAACAAGATTGACTGGGACCAATGTTGCCAATACCTAGGACTGTCGGAGTAACTAGATTGACTGGGACCAATGTTGCCAATACCTGAGACTGTCGGAGTAACTAACAAGATTGACTGGGACCAATGTTGTCAATACCTGGGACTGTCGGAGTAACAAACAAGATTGACTGGGACCAATGTTGCCAATACCTGGGACTGTCGGAGTAACTGACAAGATTGACTGGGACCAATGTTGCCAATATCTTCGACTGTCGGAGTAACTAACAAGATTGACTGGGACTAATGTTGCCAATACTCGGGACTGTCGGAGTAACTAACAAGATTGACTGGGACCAATGTTGCCAATACTTGGGACTGTCGGAGTAACTAGATTGACTGGGATCAATGTTGCCAATACCTGGGACTGTTGGAGTAACTGACAAGATTGACTGGGACCAATGTTGCCAATACCTGGGACTGTCGGAGTAACTGACAAGATTGACTGGGACCAATGTTGCCAATACCTGGGACTGTCGGAGTAACTAGATTGACTGGGACCAATGTTGCCAATACCTGGGATTGTCGGAGTAACTGACAAGATTGACTGGGACCAATGTTGCCAATACCTGGGACTGTTGGAGTAACTAACAAGATTGACTGGGACCAATGTTGCCAATACCTGGGACTGTCGGAGTAACTGACAAGATTGACTGGGACCAATGTTGCCAATACCGGGGACTGTCGGAGTAACTAGATTGACTGGGACCAATGTTGCCAATACCTGGGACTGTCGGAGTAACTAACAAGATTGACTGGGACCAATGTTGCCAATACCTGGGACTGTCGGAGTAACAAACAAGATTGACTGGGACCAATGTTGCCAATACCTGGGACTGTCGGAGTAACTGACAAGATTGACTGGGACCAATGTTGCCAATACCTGGGAATGTCGGAGTAACTAGATTGACTGGGACCTGGGTTGCCAATACCTGGGACTGTCGGAGTAACTGACAAGATTGACTGGGACCAATGTTGCCAATACCTGGGACTGTCGGAGTAACTGACAAGATTGACTGGGACCAATGTTGCCATTATCTTCGACTGTCGGATTAACTAACAAGATTAACTGAGACCAATGTTGCCAATACCTGGGACTGTCGGAGTAACTGACAAGATTGACTGGGACCAATGATGCCAATATCTTCGACTGTCGGAGTAACTAACAAGATTGACTGGGACCAATGTTGCCAATACCTAGGACTGTCAGAGTAACTGACAAGATTGACTGTGACCAATGATGCCAATACCTAGGACTGTAGGAGTAACTAACAAGATTGACTGGGACCAATGTTGCCAATACCTAAGACTGTCGGAGTAACTAACAAGATTGACTGGGACCAATGTTGCCAATACCTAGGACTGTCGGAGTAACTAGATTGACTGGGACCAATGTTGCCAATACCTGGGACTGTCGGAGTAACTAACAAGATTGACTGGGACCAATGTTGCCAATACCTGGGACTGTCGGAGTAACTAACAAAATTGACTGGGACCAATGTTGCCAATACCTTGGTCTGTCGGAGTAACTAACAAGATTGACTGGGACCAATGTTGCCAATACCCGGGACTGTCGGAGTAACTAACAAGATTGACTGGGACCAATGTTGCCAATACCTGGGACTGTCGGAGTAACTAGATTGACTGGGACCAATGTTGCCAATACCTGGGACTGTTGGAGTAACTGACTAGATTGACTGGGACCAATGTTGTCAATACCTGGGACTGTTGGAGTAACTAACAAGATTGACTGGGACCAATGTTGCCAATACCTGGGACTGTCGGAGTAACTAACAAGATTGACTGGTACCAATGTTGCCAATACCTGGGACTGTCGGAGTAACTAGATTGACTGGGACCAATGTTGCCAATACCCGGGACTGTCGGAGTAACTGACAAGATTGACTGGGACCAATGTTGCCAATACCTGGGACTGTCGGAGTAACTGACAAGATTGACTGGGACCAATGTTGCCAATACCTGGGACCGTCAGAGTAACTGACAAGATTGCATGGGATCAATGTTGCCAATACCTGGGACTGTCAGAGTAACTGACAAGATTGACTGGGACCAATATTGCCAATACCTGGGACTGTCGGAGAAACTGACAAGATTGACTGGGACCAATGTTGCCAATACCCGGGACTGTCGGAGTAACTGACAAGATTGACTGTGACCAATGTTGCCAATACTTGGGACTGTCGGAGTAACTGACAAGATTGACTGGGACCAATGTTGCCAATACCTGGGACTGTCGGAGTAACTGACAAGATTGACTGGGACCAATGTTGCCAATACCTGGGACCGTCAGAGTATCTGACAAGATTGCATGGGACCAATGTTGCCAATACCTAGGACTGTCGGAGTAACTGACAAGATTGACTGGGACCAATATTGCCAATACCTGGGACTGTCGGAGTAACTATCAAGATTGACTGAGACCAATGTTGCCAATACCTGGGACTGTCGGAGTAACTGACAAGATTGACTGGGACCAATGTTGCCAATATCCGGGACTGTCGGAGTAACTGACAAGATTGACTGGGACCAATGTTGCCAATACCTGGGACTGTCGGAGTAACTGACAAGATTGACTGGGACCAATGTTGCCAATACCTGGGACCGTCAGAGTAACTGACAAGATTGCATGGGACCAATGTTGCCAATACCTGGGACTGTCAGAGTAACTGACAAGATTGACTGGGACCAATATTGCCAATACCTGGGACTGTCGGAGTAACTAACACGATTGACTGGGACCAATGTTGCCAATACCTGGGACTGTCGGAGTAACTGACAAGATTGACTGGGACCAATGTTGCCAATATCTGGGACTGTCGGAGTAACTAACAAGATTGACTGGGACCAATGTTGCCAATACCTGGGACTGTCGGAGTAACTGACAAGATTGACTGGGACCAATGTTGCCAATACCTAGGACTGTCAGAGTAACTGACAAGATTGACTGGCACCAATGTTCCCAATACCTAGGACTGTCGGAGTAACTGACAAGATTGCCTGGGACCAATGTTACCAATACCTGGGACTGTCGGAGTAACCGACAAGATTGACTGGGACCAATGTTAACAATACCTGGGACTCTCGGAGTAACTAACTAGATTGACTGGGACCAATGTTGCCAATACCTGGGACTGTCGGAGTAACTAACTAGATTGACTGGGACCAATGTTGCCAATACCTAGGACTGTCGGAGTAACTGACAAGATTGACTGGGACCAATGTTCCCAATAACTAGGACTGTCGGAGTAACTAACTAGATTGACTGGGACCAATGTTGCCAATACGTGGGACTGTCGGAGTAACTGACAAGATTGCCTGGGACAAATTTTGCCAATACCTAGGACTGTCGGAGTAACTGACAAGATTGCCTGGGACCAATGTTGCCAATACCTGGGACTGTCGGAGTAACTAACTAGATTGACTGGGACCAATGTTGCCAATACCTGGGACTGTCGGAGTAACTGACAAGATTGACTGGGATTAATGTTGCCAATATCTGGGACTGTTGGAGTAACTAACTAGATTGACTGGGAGAGAATAATGACAGTGATCAAGCCATTTCTGTAGATGGGTGAGTGTACAGGGCATGATAAGATGTGCCATTTCTGTAGATGGTGAGTGTACAGGGCATGATAAGATGTGCCATTTCTGTAGATGGTGAGTGTACAGGGCATGATAAGATGTGCCATTTCTGTAGATGGTGAGTGTACAGGGGCATGATAAGATGTGCCATTTCTGTACATGGGTGAGTGTGCAGGGGCATGATAAGATGTGCCATTTCTGTACATGGGTGAGTGTACAGGGGCATGATACAGAAAAGTCCCTTAAAAGTCAGGGGTGTCTGGATGAGGAGCGACAGAAACAACGACATATCAAAACATGGGAGGAAGCGATGTATAGCTGAAGGAGAGAGTGGAACTTATGGTAGAGAGCGTGTGGGACATCTGGTGGAGACAGTGTGACATGTGGTGAAAATAGAGTAGGACATATGGTGGAGAGAGTGGGACGTGTGGTGGGGAGAGTGGGACATGTAGTGGAGAGAGTGGGAAATGTGGTGGAGAGAGTGGGACATTTGGTAGAGAGAGTGGGACATGTGGTGGAGAGAGTGGGAAATGTGGTGGAGAGAGTGGGACATTTGGTAGAGAGAGAGGGGAATGTTCTAGAACATGTGGTAGACAGAAATGGGACATGTCGTGGAGAGAGTGGGACATGTGGTGGAGAGAGTGGGACATGTGGTGGAGAGGGTGGGATATGTGGTGGAGAGAGTGGGCCATGTGATGGAGAGTGGGCCATGTGGTGGAGAGAGTGGGGCATGTGGTGGAGCAATTGGAACATGTTGTGGAGAGAGTGGGTCATGTGGTGGAGAGAGTGGGACATGTGGTGGAGAGAGTGGGACATGTGGTGGAGCAATTGGAAGATGTGGTGGAGAGAGTGGGACATGTGGTGGAGAGAGTGGGACATGTGGTGGAGAATGTGGAACATGTGGTGGAGAGGGTGGGACATGTGGTGGAGAGAGTGGGTCATGTGGTGAAGAGAGTGGGACATGTGGCGGAGAGAGTGGGATATTTGTGGAGAGAGTGGGACATGTGGTGGAGATAGTGGGACATGTGGAGAGAGTGGTACATGTGGTGGAGAGAGTGGGACATGTGGTGGAGAGAGTGGGACATGTGGTGGAGAGAGTGAGACATGTTGTGGAGAGAGTGGGACATGTGGTGGAGAGGGTGGAACATGTGGTGGAGAGAGTGGAACATGTGGTGGAGAGAGTGGGACATGTGCTGGAGAGAGTGGTTCATATAGTGAGAGAGAGTGGGTTATGTGATGGATAGAGTGGGACACGTGGAAAGAGTGGGATATGTGGTAGAGAGAGTGGAAAATATAGTGTAGAGAGTGGAACATGTGGTATAGAGAGTGGGACATGTGGTGGAGAGAGTGAGACATGTGGTAGAGAGAGTGGGACACGTGGTGGAGAGAGTGGAACATGTGGTGGAGAGGGCGGGTCACGTCGTGGAGAGAGTGGAACATGTGGTGGAGAGAGTGGGACACGTGGTGGAGAGTGTTAAATGCAGTCGAGAGAGTTAGACATGTGGTGGAGAGGGCGGGACATGTTGTGGAGAGGGCGGGACATGTTGTGGAGAGAGTGGGACATGTGGTGGAGAGGGTGGAACATGTGGTGGAGAGAGTGGGACATGTGGTGGAGAGAGTGGGACATGTGGTGGAGAGAGTGGGACATGTGGTGTGGGACATGTGGTGTGGGACATGTGGTGGAGAGAGTGGAACATGTGGTGGAAAGTGGGACATGTGGTAGAGAGAGTGGAATGTGTGGTGGAGAGAGTGGAACATATGGTGGAAAGTGGGACATGTGGTAGAAAATTCTGTGTCTAGAGACAATCAAAAACAAACATTAAACACGCACTAATGTATGCAGGCCGTCTCCCTGGCGAAGAGGTTAACGACTTTCTTCGTAATCCTGTATATCCACGTGAGGAACACAGCTGCGTGAGATTCGGCGTTGGTTACTTACTTACTTACTTACTTACTTACGAACGAACGAACAAACTTTATTTTAAAAAGGTAACAAATTGGGCACGCAGGCCCGTCTTACATTCAGGGTATGTGAGCCGGGTCTCACAAAACAATGGCAAACTATTGCGCGTCATCTTGATTAGAACATCAACAACAACTGAAAAATGCTGGTGTTGACAGCAACGTTCTGTAAGGGATATGCAACTTTAAAAAAAAAAAGCATGTATGCAGAACGTCATGCGCACGAGAATGTTGTCAGCGTCGTGTTTACCGCCCAGTGACGTCATCGTGTGTTGTTGACATATAGCAAATGTAATCTGGGTCAGCCATGGAGGGCACTCGGAGAACAGATCTCATTTGACACCCTCCCTGATTGCGTCAACACATGGGCGGAGCATGGGAAGGGGCAGCACTGGGTAGCCTGTAAATAAATGTCCTCCTTTCACGCATTTGTTGTCTGTGACTGCCAGAGACAAGTGTGCCCTAGTTCCGCTGTAGGTATTCAATTCAATTCAACTTTATTTTAAAAGGGTTGCAAATTGGGCACGCAGGCCCGTCTTACATTTGGCCCTTCCAATCACTCATCTTTCATTCATCAATAGTGCATGATACACTCACAGAGGAAAATACATTGTCAAATGAATGTTGTAAACATACACAATGCATATTACAATGTTATGAGACACATCCCTCACCCACCCACACATCCCCCTCCCACACACATACACCTCCACCGACCCAATCAACCCCATCCACCCACACACAACCCCCACCCACACACACCTTACCCACCCCACCCTCCCACATACCCACTCCACCTACCCCCAGACACCATCACCCAGTCATACACATCCCCCACCCACCTACGTACTATCCCGTTGCCCGGCAAACCATTTGGACAAAGGAAGAAGAAGGCAAACAGTAGGGACCATTTCTACAGCTTGAACTACCGGGTCCATGGTGCGGGCCCCACAGTTTGATGGGTCCATCGCCCCTCGCTGGATGACGTGGTCAGTATGTTAGGCTGGGTCAGTCAGAGACCCATGTTAGGCTGGGTCAGTCAGAGACTCATGTTAGGCTGGGTCAGTCAGAGACCCATGTTAGGCAGGGTCAGTCAGAGACCCATGTTAGGCTGGGTCAGTCAGAGACCCATGTTACGCTGGGTCAGGCAGAGACCCATGTTAGGCTGGGTCAGTCAGAGACCCATGTTTGACTGGGTCAACATGAGCACCCACAACAACTTCAGTTTCTGCCTAGACGGGGTTGGAACACAAGCTCACTGGGCGGTCCAGCCAGCGTCTAGCCACTACACTTCTGCGCATTCATGATCCCTCTGTCATCGTCATCATCACGTGACCTGCTGTATGGCGTAGGCGTTCATGTCTCTGCACAACCCCTCGATGTGCTGGGATGTATAGATACAACACGTGACAAGGTGTGCTGGGATGTGAAGATACATCACGTGATAAGGTGTGCTGGGATGTATAGATACAACACGTGACAAGGTGTGCTGGGATGTGAAGATACATCACGTGACAAGGTGTGCTGGGATGTGAAGATACATCACGTGATAAGGTGTGCTGGGATGTATAGATACAACACGTGACAAGGTGTGCTGGGATGTGAAGATACATCACGTGACAAGGTGTGCTGGGATGTGAAGATACATCACGTGACACGGTGTTTTGGGATGTGTAGATACAACACGTGACGAGGTATGCTTGGATGTGTAGACATATCACGTGACAAGGTGTGCTGGAATGTACAGAAACAACATGTGACAAGGTGTGCTGGAATGTGTAGATACATCACGTGACAAGGTATGCTGGAATGTGTAGATACATTACGTGACAAGGTGTATTGGGATGTGTAGACACATCACGTGACAAGGTGTGCTGAAATGTGTAGATACATCACGTGACAAGGTTGCTGGAATGTGTAGGTACATCACGTGACAATGTGTGATGGGATGTGTAGACACAGCACGTGACAAGGTGTGCTGGGATGTGTAGACACAGCACGTAACAAGGTGTGCTGGGACGTGGAGACGCATTACGTGACAAGGTGTGCTGGAATGTGTAGACTGCACGTGACGAGGTGTGCTGGAATGTGTTGATACATCACGTGACCAGGTGTGTTGGGATGTACAGACACAACACATGACAAGGTTTACGAGTTGGTTTATTATCATCGTTTACATATTACAAGTACAGAAGAGAGACATTTAAACATGATCTGGCTGTTCAACCACAGTTTTAACCTGAAGCTCGCGTTAACAGAAATATATATATTATAATTCACTTATATGAGTGTCAGTTATTGGCTATAATATTAATGACTTAGATTATTATGAAGGCCCCAGTCCTAATAGTCGAGGATACAGTTCACTACAAAGGATGCCACAGTCCTCGCCAACACAATGCTCCGATGTACATGCAGTTCTCCATGGAGCATCACACCTCGGAGACGGCCACGACTGGTCAGTTTCACCTCTAGAACAAAGACGACACAGTCGTGTTGCTAGATTTCTTGACACAGCGTCCTGACATTTCGTGGAGCTCGTCAGTGTCAGAGACTTGCACTATCTATCGCGGTTTTGTGACTCTATTGACTTTGATTTACCCTGACAGCAACCACAACAGCAGCAGCAGCCCCAGCAAAGCAACATCAGTGACAGCAGCAACAACAGCAGCCACGGCAGCACCATCCATTCGCGAGACTGGGTAACCATATATCTAGTCACGTGACACGAGCACACCTATTCACGCACGATGATTGGCTTACATCTGACGGACAAGGACACGCGGAGGTAGCAGAAGATTGCACACCTATTGATGCTGGGCTCGAGTTGATGCTGGTCCTGGTGTTGATGCTAGTCCTCGTGATGAGCCTAGCCACAAACAAACAACACAAACTACATCCCCAGAAGTAACCCGATTTCTCGTAGTCAACAGGGCCAAGAAATCTGACCCTCGCTGTACTCAACAAGTCCATCTGTTTAGACCGATCACAAATAAATCATTCGGTAGATCATAACGGAATGTATACAGTCATGTGACATGGAGACATTCAGCAGCATCGACCGTTGGTAGACGTCGCCTGGGCGCCAGCTGTGGCCAGCAACACCAGCCATGCGTACTGGCGGAACCGTCCTGTCCAAATGTGCTAGCAAGATGGTTGGTGGGCTCGTCTACAAGAACATGAGGCAGACTTGGCATGGGTTTCTGTCGGACATGTTTAGTCTTTGCCCTTTCCGCCGCCTCTTTTACCGCCACCGTGTCCTCCACCACCCCCACCACCGTGTCCTCCTCCACCCCCACCACCGTGTCCTCCTCCACCCCCACCTCCGTGTCCTCCTCCTCCACCGCCGCCTCCACCATGTCCTCCACCGCCGCCTCCACCACCGACAGTTCCGAGCTTGTAGTTTCCAACAAACACTAGTTTGATAGCTTCTCCGCCTCCCAGACCAAAGCCTCCACCTTTGCCGCCTCCACCGCCACCCCCTTTGCCACCTCCACCGCCACCCCCTTTGCCTCCACCACCTCCACCTTTTCCTCCACCACCACCACCTTTCCCACCTCCACCTCCGCCACCTTTCCCTCCCCAACCTTTACCGCCACCGCCTCCGCCTCCACCGCCGCCTCCTTTTCCACCTCCACCGCCGCCTCCTTTTCCACCTCCACCGCCGCCTCCTTTTCCACCGCCACCGCCGCCTCCTTTTCCACCGCCACCGCCGCCTCCTTTTCCACCTCCACCGCCGCCTCCTTTAAACCTGAGGATAAATAAACAATATATATATATAGTTGCTTCTAGGTAGAAGGACAGGCAGACAGGGAGACGGACAGACAGATAAAATGTTAAACGGAGACCTAGTCAGACAAAAAGACAACTAGGCAGACATACATACAGACAGTTAGCCAGACAGACAGACAACTAATTAGACTGGCAGAAAGCTTGACGCACAGGCAGTTAAAATAGACAGCTAGACATACAGGCAGCTGCACATAGAGACAGACTGGCAGACAACTAGATAGAAAGATAACCAGGCAAACAACGAACAAACTTTATTTTAAAAGTGTTAAGAATTGGGCATGAGGGCCCGTCTGACAATGTACCTTTTTATCTCTCGGCTTTTCATACATTACGTTATTCATACATCACTTGATTGATTGATTGATTGATTTAAGAACCGACATCACAGCATTCGGGACATTCCCATAAGCGCGCCGTCCCCATCCTCAGCACCCAGCGAAGAGTTCCAACACTAATAGTTCCAGTAGCAATCTGATTATATGTCCGTCTCGCCTTTCCTCTGGGCATCGAGCATCGGCCAGATCCCCTCGTCACACCTCGCTGCCTCTGTCTTGTCATGCATCAATACTCCACCAAGTTTTGCCGAGCCAGCCAATCATACATCACTTATGAAGCTAATCTTAAACAACAACAACAACAACAATAACAATATACATTAAAACGCATAGAAACTGTGCAATAATCAATAATACATGACTCTCATCTCATCTCATTTTGTTTCTCTTGTACCTTGCGGTGTCGAGGTGAAGTATAAACAGCGGGAGAGTGCCCGGTTATGGGCTTCATGTATCGAGATTCACATGGACTCTGCTTTTCCCTCTGTCCATCGTTTACGTAGCCGGCCTCTTCGTCTACTTCAGTCCGGTAATACTTCTTAGTTTTCCTACGAGCAGTATGAAATCCCCTGCCGGCTTGCTAGCCCAGTCACAGGCTTAGGACAAAAAAATAGAAAAATCTTACCAAGGGGAGCCCCCCCCCCCCCCCCCTCCCCCACGAGCCAGAGTCCTGTTGGCCCATAACCTCGCGGTCATGGTTTCCCGGTCTGCAACACGTGGAGGTGGGGTTGACTTGTGTAGTCTGCAGGTCATCGGCAGGCTACTAATTTTCACCGTTCACCTCTCCTGGGAGAGGCTAGCCGATCCTAACCCTGCTGGTTGCAGGGCCAGTCGCAGTCCACACTTTGTAGACTCAATAAAACTAATTTTTGAATCCGCAATTATATAATTACCTGAGGTAGATGTAATTTACACATAGGAATGTTTATTATACTCGTTGTCATTTCAGATAATTATTATTTTTGGTTTCTTTCTTATTTAGGGGGACATATAGTTTGCACTGAGAAGTATTCACATAGGTTGTGACTGTATGTATAAAGTATGGTGGTGTCTTTGATTTCTTGTCGAATATTGTTCGACAGCTGAGCTGATGAAGCTTGTTTTGATTAGGTCTATCCTAGGTTTAGGGACATGAAGTATGTTTAGTCGTTCGCTATGTCTTGTGTTATATTTAAACAATCGCCAAATGTATCGTGGAGCATTTTGATATATACTATTTTGTGAATTACGAGGGCTATTCCAAAATCAACCACCGATTGGCTGATAAAAATAAATCGGTTGGCATAGCGACACCGTTCATTGCTTGCATCATTCAGTAGTCGTTTAGCTCACTATACATCAACCTGCAGTCTCATTTGTTCAGTGGTTCACGAATCGCGAACGAATAAACATTGACACTGTTATTGCCTTTCCCACCAGCTGTGAAATCCGTGGTGTGATTCCTTTTTTTTTTTTTTTCAAGCAGAAGGTCAAAATGCGGCCGAGATTCATCGTCGAATGTGTCGTTTTGTATTTACCAGCCAATCGGTGGTTGATTTTGCAATTTCCTTCGTAGTTTGGCCTTATTAAAAAGTAAGTGTTTGTGGAGTGGCAGTAACTTAAAACGTTTATATAGGCTAGAATTGTCGGTAAGCTTTGTACCATTAGTTAAATCAACTCCTCTTTTCTGGAGTGAATAAAGGCGCTTTGTTATTGATTTGGAGCATCCATCCCAGAATCTGGAGTAATAGTTAATATGTCTATGTATGTGAGAAGTATAGAATAACTTTCTTGTGTTTTCATCAAGGAAATATTTAACTTTGGCAAGTTGGTAAACTATTTATAAAATTTGTTTAACGAGAGCGTGAGCATGGGGATGTTTATTGTTGGCGCTCGCTGGCTGTGAACTCAAGTGTAGTCTATGCACATGCTATTACTTCTAGTGCACTGGACTGATTTTTGCAAGTAGATTAGCTTTCCCTATTACTATTGTACCTCGCCATCAGGCAACCCACTACGATTTCAGAGATACTTGTAATTTACGTCCTCAATTCAAGGACGAAAAGCCAACATTTTAGTCCAAATGACCGATGTAGGGATTGAACCCGCTATTTCGGCATCAGCACACCGGATGTTTAAGAACGAGCGCTCATATCCATAAGCATGGGAAGTAAAGGTAAGACTTTTATCAATGATGAGACCCAGAACTCTGTGCTCGGTGACACTTTCTAGAGTCCTCTTACTAGTTGAGTTGAGTTGAGTTGAGCTAAGAACCGACATCACTGCACTCAAGACATTCCCGTACATGCTCCGTCACCTCGTTCAACAGCCAACGAAGAGTCATACTACTAATCGTTCCCACCACTACCTTATTGAAGGTCTTGCCTCTCAGTTTTGAGATTCTTCCAGAACCCCTGGCGATCCCCCGCAATCTCATTCTTTCCACATATGGGTTCTCAATCTGTTCCTCCGCCTTCTCCACCTGGTACCACAAGGGCACGACCATTCCCCCCCCCCCTTGTTCGTAGGTAATCTACCACCAAGAGGTGCATTCCCTGCCAGCCTATCAGCCTGTTCATTCCTTCGCACCTCTGCATGGTCAAGGCAAAAAATTCATACAATTCTCACAATCTGTGATCTCTGAAGCGAGAATAGCCTTTCCACACAAAATATTTCTTTCCCCACCTTACTAAGCATACTCCTTGAGTCCGTAATGAATACAATGTGTGTTGCAGTAGTCTCCTCTAACCAACGGAATGCCACTGTTACTACTTGCACCTCCATTCTTAAGCTGGAGGTTGTAGTCTCATAAGCCATACTCTCCTTTTTCAAGAATTGTCCATTTGCCTAGTTTAGTTTAGTCGACGGATCAACATCACGGCACACGGGTGTAACCCATAAGTGCTCCGTTTTACTCCTAATTCAAGCCTGATCCGGAGAATATCAGTGTCAAGGAGCTGAATGAGAGGACAGAAGTAATAGAAGGATAGAAGTTAGGGATAAGACTAAGACAGGATAGAGATAACATCCCTTAACAGGGAATAGAGAAAAAAGGGACAGAAGTAGAAGGTAGAACTCTTAAGCAGTTCTCCGACAGGACACGCACGTGTCATAAGTAGGACATTGTAGGACATGACAGGGATTTACTCCCAGGTTAGAGTAGAAGACGCTGTTCACGGGAAGTACCCGTAAACAGCATTAACTCGAGCACAGTAACTAGTGACAGGCTACTGAGCTGCGTGCTAGGTAACAGAGCACGCAACCTTGCTGACGCACGAGGACTCACAGGTCCGCAGCTGGACAATGCTGCAAAGTTAGCCAGACGGGACTGAACAGTTGAGGAGACAAGTCGATGTATTCACCCTGACCACTGTGTGGTTTGCAGGGCACAGTAGTGTAGTGACTTTAGCTAGAATTAGGACAGATAGAGATTGTGCTTAGTATTGTTATGATTGTATTGATTGTGATGATGTGCATATATGAATGTTCATGTGAGCTCGTGGAGCCGAATGTATTCTGTACGCAATAAAGCGACTTTACCCTTTGTACACCTACGAGTTGATATTCGTGCGGTACAAATGAAGAATCCCTGTATGCCTGTATAAACTAGGTTGCTGACAATCAGCTCAGTGCACAAAATCCGTAGCACCGGTGAGGATCCTGAACTACTTTGGGTAGATTTTTAACTATAAATTTTGTCCGGGCAGCGCCGTTAGGCTACTCTTTTTCGATTTCCAACTGCCATGGGATTTTTTACATACGCAACGATACACACGCGTCCGATCTCACTACCCAGAGACCAGGGTATATTTTATTACTAGAAGTCCACGTGAAAAAATCCCGGTCCTCGCTGGGTCTTGAACTCAGGACCTTCAACACTCCGAGGCGGACACCATACCCCGAGACCACTCATACCCCATTAGCTTTCGCAATGAAAACCCAGCCACTCCGTCTGTTTCTCACCACTGACCCATCAGTATAGATCACTATGTCACCTTGATGTGTGTTACTCTGGATCATTTGTTCCACCTCAAACTCTGTGCGGCCCGCTGCCCATTCTCTGCACTCACGACCCAGTGTTACTATTACATTGTGCCAGTCCGTCCTGTCTTCCGGAACTTCTACCCTCTCTCTTTCACGATTGATGGTCTCCAGTTTACACACCTGATATATAGATAGTTCTGTCATTGTCATCCAGAACCTGCCTCGTCTTAGTCTATGACCCTTGACCATACCAATGGCTGCATGCAGCGGGTGGTCCTTGTCTGCGGTCACTCTCAGGTACCATTTGGCTTGAAGGACCCTATGCCTATCCGTCATTGTTGGTAGCGTCAGGATATGCCTCATGCATATAATTGGTGTGTCTTTGTGCACCCCAGGATTAACCGCATGGCAGTATTCTGTATGCGCTCCAACCTTTCAAGCGGGCTCTTTGATACTGTCAGCAGCCCAAAACCATACTCAATGACAGAAATTATAAACTGCTGAAAGAGCCTGTAAAGCATGCTCTGCTCAACCCCGGTTGCTCACAATGTGATGACAATAAAGATATATCATGGTTTAGATCAGTTTGAAACTACTGAATTGATGACATGTAATTTGATTTGATAGTAATGATTGTGAGGAATTGTGTTTGTTTGTCAAGGTATTAATTGCTTTCCATATATGTTTAGTCATAATCTACTTCTCGTTTTTGATGATTCCTTCATTGCCTTTCAAATAATGGAATGTAGCCCATGTAATATTAAGTAAGTAAAGTATTTAAGCTTATTTATATGTTTATATCATGTATCATATCCTAGGTTACCTCTGAAGTCGGGGTGGTTTCACTTGATGGCGAGTGACCATGGTAATAGAAACAGCTAATCCACACAACTAAACATAGACAGCTAGATGAACAGACTGTTATACAGCTGACAGATAGACAGACAAAGTGACGGACAAACATAAAGACAAATATACATTTAGACAGATGTGCAGGCAGATACGAAATAGACACAGAGATGGGATGTTTACAGTTCTGACCTACCCCCGCTTTCCCCCACCACCTCCGCCTCCTTTTCCTCCACCCTTGTAGTCGGCAGTGACCAAGAGGAGGACCATGCAGACGACGGCGAGGAGGAGAAGAGTCTGGCCCCTCATCTCTCAGTTGAGCTGATCGTCAGTACAAACTACCCCGACACTGAAAACATCAACATGAATCGGTCAGGTCCTGGACGAAACGACACGTCATCAAGGCAGCGCCATCATGTTACATCTGTCAATGTTTTATCTGGGATCCTCAAGAACAACACCACTCAACCACTCACACCTCGCTGTGCAACCACAGCCACACACACATACACACACACACACGCGCACATACACACACACACACACATATCTATGAATACCTTATTTCTGTCTGGGAAGAGAGACCGAGGAAGACAGCGAGGGAAGAGAGACAGAGGAAGACAGTGAAAGAAGAGAGACCGAGGAAGACAGTGACAGAAGAGAGCCCCAGGAAGACAGCGAGGGAAGAGAGACAGAGGAAGACAGTGACAGAAGAGAGCCCCAGGAAGACAGCGAGGGAAGAGAGACAGAGGAAGACAGCGAGGGAAGAGAGACAGAGGAAGACAGTGACAGAAGAGAGCCCCAGGAAAACAGCGAGGGAAGAGAGACAGAGGAAGACAGTGACAGAAGAGAGCCCCAGGAAAACAGCGAGGGAAGAGAGACAGAGTAAGACAGTGAAAGATGAGAGACCGAGGAAGACAGTGAAAGAAGAGAGACGGAGGAAGACAGCGAGGGAAGAGAGACAGAGTAAGACAGTGAAAGATGAGAGCCGAGGAAGACAGTGAAAGAAGAGAGACAGAGGAAAACAGTGAAAAAAGAGAGACCCAGGAAGACAGCGAGGGAAGAGAGACAGAGGAAGACAGCGAGGGAAGATGGGAGACAGTCTTGTATCTGGACAGGGTGTCAGCACATGAACTGATACAGGCTGTTGAAGATGGCAACATGTGGAGAAGCAGGGGCCTACACCAGTCAACACGGCACATGTTGATGATTAAAAATGTTCAACACTGGCAGCAGAAATATCTTACTAAAAGAGAACAGTCAAACTGACAAAGGATACAGGCAGTCCTCAGAAATAAGACACGTTGAAGGAACGAGAGAGAAGTGAAACTGGGTATAGTTACAGACTGTCCTGAGACACAAGACACAGTGAAGGAACGAGAGATAAGTGAAACTGACAAGAGTTAAAGGCAGCCCTGAGACATAAGCCTGCGAAATATGGCTGCCTTGAAACACGATGAAGGGACGAAGCGCCCAGCTGGCACAATGCTTAAAGTTGACACAGATTAGGTCCACGGGGTTAAGCTTTGATTGTACAACCAGATGCTGGCAGACATCTGCTTTCATGGAGCAACCAACATCATCCCGCCCCAACAGCACTTTACAACCAGCACTTGGTATGGGCTCCGAGGTAGACCAAACCTAAACTTACAATCAACCAGCACTAGACAGGCGATCATGCGGCCTTCGTGTCACCGAGGACAGCTTGAATAAACAACTGTATCGACATGTGAGAAGCTCATGGGCCTTTACAGCTCGGGCCGAAGGGAGAATTGTGAAGGAGGACTCTGGTGCTTTCACTGAAACCACAAGTAGCCTGACCATGGAAGTCATGGCAGTAAGTAAAGCAATAACATGGCTCGAGACACAGACATTCACTAGGGCTTGTTTCCTTAGCGACTCAATGAACATGACCAAGAGGATAGAGGAGGGGTCGATCCGAAGAGAATGGTTGCTGCCTCTGGAGCGGTCTCGACTGGCAAAGATTAGTTTCATCTTCGTGCCAGGGCATGCGGGAGTACAAGGAAATGAGCGGGCTGACAAGCTCGCAGGTGAGGCTACTGTGGAGGGTGGACGCGCCATGGACCAGGCTGACATTCTGAATGCTCTACGAGAAGTAAGACTTTTGC